>APFE031169516.1:763-13690 GCA_000404065.3 Pinus taeda
TGATGGTAAGGCTGTGATATACCATTCACATCGTACTTCTTCGCTAGGTTGGGAAGCAGTGGGGATTTTGTTGAGGATCTTATTGAATCGTAAATTGAAATCTTTGATGGGTTCTCTAGTTTCGGCTTTAAGATTGGATAAGTCACTGATTAACATTGTCGTTGATCTGTCATCACCAAATTTGGTGAGAAATTGATTTTGAAAGATGTCCCAACTCGTTATAGACCCGGAAGGTAATGAAAAGTACCATGACCCGGTCGTCCCTTGCATTGTATAGGGAAAAAGCTGGACAACAGCATCTTCGTTGGTAACTCCGTTGAGATTGACAGAGAGCATGAAATTATTAATGTTCTCTTCTGCTAGCATGCCTGCTTCTGGGTTGAATTTGGGTAGCCATTTCTCAGGATGGGCTGGTATTTGGCTTAGGGGTGGAGGCATTAAAACCGCTCCAGGGTTGTTCCATGGAGATTGGGCCATTTTTGAGCTGCTGGTAATAGCAAGTGTAGGGGATGATCCTTGAGGATGGGAAGATGAAGATATTATGATCTTGGACAATTGTGGAAGAGGGGTTGTGGAAGGTGGATGAGTGGTTTGGAATAAAGATGTGGGCGGTTGACTTCACGGTGAGGGGGTTGAGATGGATGATGTAGATGAAAGAGTCTCACTGTCAGACTGTAGTGATGTTTTCCTTGCTCTCTTCCTGGTGGGAAGAGGGAATTCAGTTGGCTGGATGTCAAATTTTCCGCTCTTTAACCTGGTCAGGGGATGAGCAGGATTGTACTGCGAAGTTACGCTGCTTTGAGATTTATCAGACCCCAGTGTAAAAATAGAAAATCCCTGGAGTTTGTGAATAAGAGTTTGAACTTCAAGGGGTTCAATGGTAGATTGGTCTGAAATATTAGGGTATGTAGCAGCGGTTAATATATGACCGACTTCTGATTCTGAATTTAAATGTACTGAGGAAGTCAGGGGCATTAATGAGGGTGATTTACTCTCAGAATGGTATTTAGATTTCGATTTAGGTGCCATTCATAGTTCAGGCCCTCCTTCTAGCGCCAAATATGTTGAAGCCCCTAAAATCGGGTCGACAACAAGGGGGATACCCACCCGGTCTAGACCTTGGTTGGCAGCTTCTTATCCGTTTGGTATGGCGGGTCCGACTGGGGATAACGGGACCAGTTTCCCGATCTTGGGTGTGTGTGTGTGTGTAGAATTGAATAATGCTGATCTAAGAGTACTTTAAAGCTAATCTAATTCAGATTCTTTAAATTAACTCTATGCTATTGTAATTTAGTGAGAAACAACACATCTAATCTATGCTAACTCGGGTATATATCTTCTATTATGCGATCTAAAGAGATTTTGAACAATAACTGGTAATAAAGATCATTCAGCTATCATAAGAATAGAAACCATTTAAGATAAACCACTTTGCATAAGAAGTTAGGCAAAACAGTTGTGAACAATATATCGCATAATAAGCTATTCATATGTTAGACATAAACAATATGACTCCACCGTACAGAAGTGCCAAATGGTAACCCACTCATTCATATAATGACATATAAATAACTGAAAACTATAAATCACTTCAAGAATATAAGCATAGTCAAGAGATTAAAGTACCATTTATGACTGGTTACACTCATAAGCTTCAAGCAACAATGATTTATCTCTCCTTGCTCTAACATCTACTAAGAGTACAGAAGTGCAACATCAGTAGCAGATATCAAACGCAAACATTAATAAACCTTGATCCATCCATTCATCAAAACCACCTCCGAGGGCACAAAAGTACATGTTCTGAGGACGGGTTTTTGACAAATCTCCCGACCCTTCTCTAAATGCCTGAGAAGGGTTTAAATACTGCTAGCTAATTAACTTGATTACATAAATTTAGGATCCGGTTTTCAAATGACCGTCCTTCTGATAAAGCAAACTTACTTCTAAAAATTAAATCTGACTCTGGATTATTTCTGTATTTTCTCCTGAGCACTGTAAGCATGCAACATTTTACTGGGGAGAGTTGGCTGGTTGCCCTCCCCTTTTGTGTGCGCTATAAAAATAGAAGTAACAAGAGCTGGCACCACTTTCTGGTAAACTATAAGATATTTTAGAGAATCTTCCTCTGACTGGGTATATTCACTGCGTGTATAATTGGTAGTAACTCAAATTTCCCCCAAACTGATCTTGCTTTTGCTATTTCAGTTTCTGTCTTTGCGAATGACTTGATGAGTCAAAAGACTTTACTTTCTGAACAATTCTCTGGATTGAAAACTGCCTTCGTTCTTCATTCCAGGCTTTTTGGCATGTAAGTTTCAGGTATTTTTGTAATCATGCTGATTTTGTGCTCCTTTGATTATGAGCTTTAGATGACCTATCAGTCATTAGCATCTATTGAGTGATACTCTGGAATCTGTAGTTCTATCGTATGAGGCACCCATTTCTGAAGAGATCTCTTTTGTGTTCTCCGAGCATTGGCACTTTCACCTTTTCCTTAGATGTTTCCTGCATATTGCTTCATGTTATTTCCTATTTTATAGTTTACGCAAAGGGAAGGAGTAATGGTAATAAAGATTGACATGAAAGCTTCAAATCTTATGTGTGTATAATTATGACATTCACAGCGAACTGACTCTTCGAAAAACAAAAAGCAGTCATTCGTACAATCATTAATTTCCCTTTTTAAGGCGTGCGCTTAATTTTGATTAATGGGCAACTTTCCTTGAATACTGCACCGAGGAAAATTCGCGCTTATCGTAGATTGCAAATTTGTGTTATAGTATCGTGGCATCGCAATATTAGATCATCGCAGATCGCAGATCGCAAATATTAGTCATTGTGTGCTACTTTACGTGATGTTGCGATATGCGACGTCACACATCGGCTGTCGGAGATTTTCTTAAGTTTTTTCTTTTAAGAGCGTTTCATAGTGAATGCGATGCAATGATTTTCACATTGTTCCTTCGTAGTTTATCATGCTCATCGAAGAAATGTTTCATTGCTTTGTTGCGATAAAATTTTAAGGATTAAAAACAAAAATGTTCCTAAAAATGTTTGTTTGAATTTTTACTAAGGGTACCCCTTTGCTTGGTATTATTGCTAATATCAAACAAAGAGGGGGGTTGTTGGTGACCACAACACAGTGATAATGTACCTTACTCCTGTCTTTCCTTGGGGTTGAATGGGTCCCACAAAATCTATCAACTATTTCTCAAAGGGTTGCAATGTCATTTGTGGATTCAAAGGCATTTCATCCCTCCATGATGGCCTTCCAGTCCTTTGACATACATCGCACGCCTTGCAATATGCTTTTGAGTCCTGATGGAGGGTTGGCGACCATAACCCTGCACGAAGGATACTATATGAGATCACTCTCCCTATATAATGTCATCCCGCAGTGCCCCCATGAGTGTCCATGAGGATGTTGCTTCTTTAAAAATTAGGTACATATCATCACAATATCTCATCAGACCCTATTTTTTATAGATTCCTGGAAATGACAGAGAAATCTATCACGTACACCACTAATTCCTTCTTCTGCTAGATGGTGTATCCCTCAGGGGATGTTCCTGCCACTAGGAAGTGTATTATATCCTAAAAATTACCATCCATGCCACCTAGATGAAATATTTGCGTGTCAGGCAATCCCTCCTCCAAATTAGTGGTCTCTTCCCCTGTTTTGATGTGCGACAGATGGTCTAGTCCCATGTCCAGTCGTCTAGGCTTCACAATAACTTCAAAATAGTATTCCTAGAATAGTAACAGCCATCTGCAGATCCCCCCCCCAAAAAAGAGGCTTATTGACCAAGTAATTCAACGTAGAATGATATGTGTACAACTTAAAATGACCTCCCAACAAGTAATGTCTAAAACTCTAGAGAGCATATACTATGGCCAACCCTTCGCACTCAGTAGTGGAATAGTTCTTCTCTACTTTAGAATAGTTCTTCTCTTGCTCCTAATATTTGTCAGTTATTTGTACCTTTAACTTCCCAAAGTGAGTGCCAATCATTGAAGCTTGGGTGTAGCATGTAGTGCCCATTCCATTGCCTGGAAGCGCTACTTTTTTGGTACATCGCTCTCAAATGCATCCAAAAAACTATCTACATCATTCAGGCCATCATAAGGAGGTAGATTTCTTACCTTTGATTATGCACAATGCAACAACTGGGTCATCATGTTGTAACTCAGCATAGTTACTTCTTGCAACTGATTCTGCCAGTGCTCTAACTCTTCATTAGAGTTCGAGGTGTAGGAACTCTTGTGATCTCATGTAATTTTTCCATGCGTCATGATATTCACCCAATATTGGTTTTGTGATGTCATCTTATGGATATAGTCTAGATCATCATCGCTCTCATAATCACGGATTGGTTCATTATATCATGATCCCTCAGTAAGATCTAGGGGTACTATGATGTGTAGTGGTTTCTTCTCAATATCCTCTTTCGCTTCTTTAGGTTGATTACCCCATTCATATCAGTAGCCCAGTCAATTCCCAGGAGCACAGGATAGGGGTTGTTTTCATCCATAATCTCTATCACTTCAAAGTCAGCCAACACACTCGCACCCTCAATATCTATAGTCATCCCCTGCACTTGCCCCATGGGGATGATATTTTGCTCATTTGCCATCCTTAGCTGAATCACAAACCATTGTAGCATAGGTCTTCCTATCCGCTCGCAAGTCTGTTTAGGTAGGGCGTTCGCATCTGACCCCAGGTCCAAGATAACCTGATCCATTTCATACTCTCCTATCTGCACGGTCAGTCTCATCTCTATCCCCGTCTTAGTTTTATACTTACCTATCTTTCACACTACACATGGCTCACCTGGAGTGGTTCCAGCACATCTATTGATGAGCTCTTGTAACCCCTTCACAACCTTACTATCGCGCAATAACTTCATGAAGCTCTCCAGGGAAGTTGTAAGCATAGAAAGATCCATCTCTTGATCAGGCTTATCCCTGCTCCCTGAGGTGGAGGCCTCAGCGAAGCTCTTCTTCGCTTCCATGAAGGTTTCATGTGCGTGATCCAAATCAAACTCAGTTTCCTTTGCTGGATCTTTGCAAACCCATGTACTGTCTTTTGGCTATTTCCCCTTGTCATCTCCTATTGCAATTCCACTTCAGAGCACTATATTCACATTCAGATCCTCTTCGCATTGCTCAGACCTCATCATCTGTAGGTTCTGATTTGGCTACAGTGATAGCTAGTGAGCTCCAGTATTGTAGAAATAATGCTGCAACTCCTAAGGCTTCCTTCCTTACTTTTATCAACCTAGTAGTTCGTGACAAACTTGGAAGCAATGGTGTTGTATGTACAAGTACGAGCTCTTACTGCAAGTTGTCACTTGATCAACTGGCATAAGTTCGCTAGGAGCTTAAGCCAACTTCTATGGGTTCTTAAAAGAATCTTTAATTGTGATGAAAGGAAGCTACCTCTACAGGGGCTATTCTAGTTGCAAAAAGAGAAGGAAAACTGGAATGAAACGCAAACCCTAGCAAACCCTAGTCTACCCACTAACCCTTTTTGTGAAATAAAAGAGATGGAAACTATTGAAATGGGTGCCATCGACTACTGAAAAGGTAAATTACATTTATTCAAGCTACTTTTGAAGAGAAACGAGAAGAAATCATATTTTTGTACTTTTGATATGTGGAATTATTATGCTTATGATTTCACTAGTTGTGACTGTGCAGAGGTTTGGTGGCAAAGGAAGATGGAGTTAGCTTTTGCAGATGGTGAGGAAGGTTTGGAGAGGTCCTAAGAAGCCCCTAGTACCCTTCTGAAGACTTCCATTATGATCAGACTTCGAAAAATCATTCACCGGAAGTTCTATAGGAGGCTGCAGGGGATCTACAGGAGGAGGTTGAAAGTGGTTTTTGGAGGTTTGAAGGTGGAAAAATGATGGGAAAGGGGAAATGAAGGCTAGATGAAGGTGTTGATGGGTCTATAAATTGTCAAGGAAGATCAGGGACGAAGGAGATGGTTGGATTTGTTCAAATGGTAAGAAAACAACTTTATGGAAAAACAATGCAGAAATTAGGGCAGATTGTCGAAATGTGGCGAATGAGCTGGGGGATCTATGAGAGGTGAGCTGGTGCTAACTGTTTTATGGAGGAATGATGAGCTGGAATTTCCTACAAGAGATATGCACACTTACCTCTCAAAATTTACCAAAGCAAGAACCGAAACAGAGTTTTGTCTATCTTAACCTAATTTCTGACCTAAAACTAGAAAAATGCTAAACAATACCTTATGAACAGAAAATCATGCAAGATAACTATGGCAAAAGGGCATAAAATGATCTAAGCAATTAAATATTAACCAATATCAACTTTTCCAACCAACGTATCACACTAGCAATTGCATAAAGGAGAAAAAATTGTGTTTTTGGTGGCAACAGTAGTGCCTTGTCCTCAAATCATAGTTCCAAGGAGGGAGAAAGGAGAACAAGACCTGCTGTTAGCCTTTTTGGATATTTTTCTGTCACTACAAAAACTTACTTAAGCAACTTGAAGAGAAAACAACTATTCTAACCATCAAAAGCAACCTAATCTAATGAAGTAAAATGAGTATATGCAGCAGAAATTAACTCGTGAATGGAAACAAAAACATATAAGTACACAAAGGAGGTGCTAGGCAGCTTGGGTTGGGCCCTAACCCAAGAGCTTTAGCCCTCTAGAAAAAAATCAGTGCTGGCTCAAAACTTCATTCATCTTCATTATCCAAAATAGCAGTTACATCACATAAAAACTATCTCAAAAAGAGCTCGAAAATGAGTTGAGTACAATGCTGCACAAAAGTGCGAAAATATACTAATAACTAGCTAACCTACTGAGGCTCGAAGCCTTCTTATTTATACAAGTGGGGAC
The DNA here is from genome assembly GCA_000404065.3 of Pinus taeda. Taxonomy (NCBI): domain Eukaryota; kingdom Viridiplantae; phylum Streptophyta; class Pinopsida; order Pinales; family Pinaceae; genus Pinus; species Pinus taeda. The sequence continues at coordinate 7,643 of APFE031169516.1, forward strand.
TCCCAATAGTCCTCCTAAAATTAAGGAACTCGACTTCCTAGAACTGAAGATAACAACAACCCTACTTGACTTGCTCGGCTGCCCCTTGGAATCATGAATGTGGGCCTTTGTACTCCGAGTTGTTGATGGAGAATTCAAAGAAAGGGGTCATTAATGAAGGAGACACCCCTCCTACAAGTCCTCTTCCCTGTTTCCCTTGAGTTTGTTTGCCATTTGCTCATAATTTCTTTGTCTTTGTCCAAAATTGTCCAAAAAATCTCCAATAAACATTCATTAGACTACATGGCAAAGTGACTATCCCCATTCACTCTATTGACATAAATATATTCAAAAACATGCACAAAACTATTGAGAATGGTGGATTAAATTGAAATAATAGGCAAAATGAGCCCATATAGTTACCCATTTCTGGGGCTTATCAGTAGCACCCCTTTGCCAAATATCCTTGCTATTAGCGTAGGACAATCTTTTGTTTCATGATCAAACATCGTGCAATACTTGCATGATGGACGGGTTGGGTTAGTGAAATCATGGGCATAATAACTTGGCCCTCTGCAATTGTAGTAGATCAACTATCCCCAACCTCTGTCAGGTCCTCCTCTGCCTCTGCCTCGTCCATGCCCTTGAAATCATGTTCGTGCCATCCTCCTGCTCTGGTCAGGGGGCCACGTTTCAGACTGAACCCTATAAGTGAGAGTTCTATCCATCATCAATTCATAACTCTTGAAATTAAGCTAATCATGCCCTACCGACCTATAGAAGTTTCAGAATAATTGTTTTGGTGTCTGTACAAACTTTTGCAACATATGACAGTTATCCGTGGCATGTTTTCCTGCTACCTGATAGATAGCGCACCATAACGCAGGCCCCACTCTCAGTCCTGCCTGAGCTTATGGCCTCAAAGGTATTGGTCCTCCTCGTACAATATAGTTCACAAATATCAGACAATGGTCCTTGTCGTGGCCCTGACCCTTGCATTTCAGACACCACACCACTTCGCGCACCTCTGGTCGAACTGCTCTATCCTACTTCAAGCTTTGCATCTAAAGGCAAAGATTTTTCAACTGTGCATGGATCTGCTGAACCCCCATATTTAGATCTTACACCAGTGTTTCATGCAGCTTCATTGTGATCTCCAATGCCTCTGCCTGAGTTTTTATCTTCTGCTACGACAACGCAACCCTTAAGTGTGGCAGGAGCGAGGCCACAAACCACTCGCAATGCTATTCGTTTGTTAGGTTCATGTTCGATTCACGGATTGTACACTTCAACCTCTAATTGAATTCCCAAGGTGTCTCTCCTAGTTGCATCGTGATTTCTTTGAACCCTACAATGAACTATGCTTTAGACTTAGGCCTATTGAATTCACTATTCAGTGTTGTCTGGATGTCTGCCACTCCATCATTTGGGTTATCATTAGTATACTTGATATAACAAGTTAGCGCACGATCCTACACAGTGCTAACCAATGTTCCTTCTTCATGTTATCATCTACAACACCCTAAGCTTTCCATACAGCTTTTACAATGAACTAGAATTGGTTCAGGTCCTCATTCCCCAAGCCTTTGAACAAAGGAAAATTCACTGAATTTTCCATACTGAACTGCAGTGGAGATGGAGGTGGTACGAGTGAAGTTACAGGTGATAGTGGTGAAGTTGGAGGTGGTGTGTGTGGAGGTGGTATTTGTGGGAATCCTTGCCTTATTAACTAAATATCACTTTGTGGAGAAACCTATGTTATTCCCTCTTCGTAACCTCGTGGAGGTGAAATCAACAAACTATATTTAGGACCCTTTTTTCCTTCATTTCTGTAAGTTTTTTCTGCTTCACGTAGCCCCAAAAATAAAGGTAGCTGCATAACCCATTTTTCACAGAATAAGATTTTAATCCAAGTATTCAAAGATTTCACATATTTGCCTCATAGTCCTTTGAAAAAACGTCGCTCCGCCTCATTGTAGCTGACTAAGGTGTTGACTACAAATTCAGTTACAAATCCTCCTATGATGCAATCGAGCCAATGTTTGACATCACGGGCGATCTTATCATCCAACGCTTCTAACCTTCACACTAGCTTCGGGGTCCACACAATAGGGCTGTCAAGTTTCCACCTTCCTTGGCTATCTGCTAGCTTCACGATCCACTCATATAGCTCAACCGGAAAGGAGAAGAAAAAGATTCCATGTATTTCTGTATATAGGTACCTGTCCAGCCATTGTTCATTTGTCAATCACTAGTTTATATTCTCCTGTGCCACGACTTTGTGGATCTTCCTATCCAAACAGTGTCCAATCTCTTTCTTAGTTGGATTCTAGTGTTATGACATCACACATCCCTTATGCAAATTCCAGTCCCAGCAACAGAACCATTTGTTGGCTTGACAGGGCCTGACCCATGTTCAGCATTAATTAGCAAAACAAATCCCTACACTACTGGCCCTTTCGGCATCGGCCCATGGAGCGTGGACCGAAGTCTCACCCGAAGCAGTATGGGGGGATGATGGAACCAAGTTTCTGCACCTTGAAATGGTCATGATGTCATTTTATTCCCTTTATTCCTGCCTTCGCGTAGGTCACTTCGCTCTAGGGCTTGCCAGACGAGCCATCTATTCTGTCCTTTAATACCTCCGTGAAAGAGTACAACTGACCTTCGCGTAGCCTTAGATTTAGATAATTTCGCACTGCTAAGGTAATGTATTGCTCAGATTGTTAAGTTATCTTAAGAATATTACTTATCTTATTAGATACTCACATTTAGCACCACATAAACAAATATTCTTATATGTGTTTAGTTATCCAACATAATCATACACATTCGCACATCACATAAGCATTATAAAGGAAATTCATACATAAAATGATACAACACATCAATTGGAACAAAGACACAGAAATTGCAGAATAATTCTCTTTATTGATATATTCCAAGTGATTACAGACTCTATCTACGTTGCGCACACAGTTGCAGGGGTCTACGCACCCAGCTGCAGACTTCTACCCGAGGCCTCACCATGCTCAGCTCCAGAGCCTCTACCTACACTATGACCCGCAACTTAGACTTCTTACTTTAGAGCTATGACTCTATTATCTTGTGTGTCTCTCCAAAAATACTTAGATCTTGGCTCTTTTTATATAATCCCATGGTCCGCAGACCATGGGTAGATCTCTTACAGCTAACTTTTCTTCACAAAACTAAGGGCGGAAAACCCTTTATGACTTATGAAACCTACACGCTCCGCGACCACGAAATGTAGAGTCTTCACAATTTTATTACAAAATTTGACTCACACATGGGATTTTAGCCCCAAAACTTCCCTTTGGGGGATCCCGTTCCCAACCGGTCTTGACCCAGGTTCGTCATTAATTAGCCAAGAAAATCCCTACACTACTAGCCCTTTCTATATCAGTCCATGGAGCGTAGACTGAAGTCTCACCCAAAGCAGTACGGGGGGATGCAGGAGCTAAGTTTCCACACCCTGAGATGGTTGTGATGTCGGTTTTATACCTGCAACTCTTTCCTCACACAGGTCAATAAGCCTTTTTGGGCTTATCGATATGTTCTCCTTACTTGTCCTCTGAACCTCCACGAAAGTCTCAGATCATCCTTCGCAGACACTAGATAGATAGATCAAGCACTTATGCACCTTTGTGATTACTCTTCCTTCTATATTTACTCGGATTCACTTAATTATTGGTTAACTTTAACATGCATTATAGTTATCGTCGTGTATATAGATATTCTTACTTGTGTTCATATGATAAAGTAAAATACATAGATTCACACATCAATATAGCATTAATTCATAACACTAGTATTCAATATAACATAATTGCAACATTCATAACAGAAGTAAAATAATGCATAAAAAGATAATTCCAAAATGCTTCTCTTTATTGATAATCTAGATTTCCAGTACATACTCTAACTATCCTACGCACACAGCTATAAGGGTCCGCGCACTCAGCTACGAACTTCTACCCTAGGCCTCTGTGCACTCAACTACAGAGCCTTTTCCTATGCTAAGGTTCTTTGCTCTTAGCTCTCACAGACCCATGAACTTACTCAGAACTCTACCAAAACTTATGACTTCCTGCTTAGACTCTTCTAAGACTCCCTTTTTACACAATCCCATGGTCCGTGAAGCAAGGGCAGATATCATCAAGCTGACACAACTATCTAAACTAAGGGCAGAAACCCTTTTTGACTTCTTATTTTTTCACACTTCGAGGACACAAAATGTGGATACTTTACATTATTTACACAAAAATTAGGCCTTTGGCCCCAAAACTTGGGCTTTTAACCCCAAAATTGACCCCAAGGGACCTGTTTCCAACATTTGTTAAGACAGTATTCGAATCGATCCCAAAGTTATAAATTTCATCTGGCTTTGCGGAGCTTGAAACTATAACACATGGAAGCATTCTGAAAATTCCATACGATATTCATACGAGGACTTCCATTGTTGTAACAATTTTTGGTCAAGAGGTTCTGGATCAAAATGATGGAAAGTAGATTCAGTGAGATGATAGAACTAGTCAAGTGAGTGCACACTGCTAGGAGGTAGACTGCAGCATCACCGTTGTGGAGATTCAAGAAGTGTGTATGAAAGCACAGACTGAACCTCTTCTACATAGAACTCATCTACATTCTCAAGGAATACATAGAAGTCTTCTAAGTACTCAAGAAAGGTCGCTTCACCTTCACCATCATATGTGAATTTAGACAAGAGATCGAAAAATTCCCTCGTGATGTTGAGAGGCACGACATGCAAAAGACATTGGGGAGGGATGAGTGTAATATAATCCATGATACATGTGCAAAGGTTCAAAATAGGGTGAGAGGACAAATCTTGTCATCTGGACCTCCTTCAAGCACCAAAAATGTTGACGGTGCTGGACCCGCCAACATGTCAGGGGATCTCCCTAGTAAGAAGTCCCAACTAGACCTCAAACTGTTTAGTGTAGGAGTCCTAGTAGTGGGTCGTACAGTATCGCCTTGAACATGGTTTCGCACATAGGAAAGTAATATGTCCCTATTGGTAGCAAGGGTATGACATATGCAGCAAGTCAAGGAAGGTGCATGAGCCGTTCTAACACACGGAGGGTGAGGTGAGTGCCACCCTTAGAAACTTGTGGAAGCATGGAGTTAATAAGGGAACACACAAGAAAAGATGCATCACAAACTGGAAGGCAAGTGAGCTAGCAATCCAAAGTGATGGTTAAACCAACAACACATTTTAGTAAGATTCATACATACATATACAGAAAATAGCTACACATGCATGCATAAGAAAACATATACATATATCATTTAGAGTAAGAAGATAGATGAAATACAATATGACATACGCATGAAACATGCCGAATCTGTTATATAAAGAAGTGAAAGTTCCAGTCATACAATACATCCATGAACAACCACTAGTTCCGACAGTGGAATGTTACAGTCGCTGCTGCCTGCTCCTCCAAAGAGATATACTAGCTCTCCACAGTGGAGAAACCAAGGATCGTTACAATACTCTCTAAGATTTATCTAAGATACACCTATCGGAAGCTTGGCTGGCCAAAAGCCTCCATAATGAGTTATGAGGGACTATATATAGCAAACAGTGGGGTGGCCCTTGACATTCCCCTTTGTGACAGTTCATCTACCCTCATGACTCTTCATATACCCTATGACTATTACATCCAACTATCGACACTTGAACTTTCACTTGATAAGACATTACATACACTCTTCACATGTACCCATGTGAGATAAAATAGGCTTGAGCAAGCAATACAAGACATCATTATGACTCAGACAACTATGGGAAGATCAACTCTTTGACATCCTCATGATGGTCGATAGTGGTGAACTGATGCCAAGATTGGTAGTCCATGTAATCTATGGTGACATCTTTCTAGAAATGAACTCTTGCCTCCAGTGCATCTGGGTACACCACTCAAGTTCCTTTATATATCTCATCTGATAGCATGTGCATCATTGTCTTGAGCGAGGCTAGACCATCGACATATTGATGCATGGTGTCTCAACTGATCACCAAGTCTA
>APFE031169516.1:13700-29270 GCA_000404065.3 Pinus taeda
TCAGGTATCATCTCTTGGTGGCTCTCATTATTATGTTACTTTTATTGATGATGCAACCAGAAAAACATGGATTTATTATATTTGAAATAAATCTGATGTATTTGATACTTTCAAGAAATGGAAAGCTTTGGTTGAAAATGAGACAGGAAAAAGGTTGAAGTGTCTCAAATCAGATAATGGAGGTGAATATTGTAACAAAGAGTTTGATAGGTATTGTTTAGAGAATGGAATTCGTAGAGAGAAGATAGTTCCAGGAACACCACAAGAAAATGGCTTGTCAGAAAGGATGAACAGGACAATCATCGAGCGTGCAAGGTGCATGAGATTGCATGCAGGATTGCCTTTACAATTTTGGGCAGATGCTGTAGATACTGTTGTTTATCTAATAAACAGAGGGCCTTCAAGTTCCTTGGATGGTGGTATTCCAGAGGAGGCATGGATAGGTAAAAAGGTAAACTACTCTTTTTTAAGGACTTTTGGTTGTGAAGCCTTTGTTCACATTAACAAAGAAAATAGAACAAAGCTTGAGGCAAAATCAAAGAAATGTCCCTTTATTGGATATGGTGTTAATGATTTTGGTTATCGCTTATATGATTATGAAAATCATAAAATCATTAGGAGTAGAGATGTAATATTCAATTAAAAGGTCTTGTATAAGACTCAATAGTAGGAAAAGAAACAGGAAAAAGAAAAAAGATAATACATGATGCTTGATGATATCACAGGAAAGGTGATGGTGCCTGAAAATCATAATGATCAATAGCTAGAACAACAACCACAACAGCAACAAGCACCTCAAACACCTGAAAGTGGTGTTAGAAGATCTACCAGGATAAGTAGACCCCATGAATGATACTCTCCTTCATTATATTATGTATTGTTGATTGATTCTGGTGAACCAGAATGTTATGAAGACACAGTGCAGGAAGAAACCAGGAAGAAGTGGGAGCAAGCCATGAAAGAAGAGATGGACTCCTTAGCACATAACTAGACTTGGGACTTAGTCAGGTTGCCTGGAGGTAAAATATCATTGTAGAACAAATGGGTTTACAAGTTGAAGGAAGAAGATGGAGGTAGGAAAGTGTATAAAGCTAGACTTGTGGTGAAAGGGTTTGCATAGAAGAAAGACATTGATTTTGATGAAATATTTTCTCTTGTTGTGAAAATGACTTCAATCAGAACTATTCTAAGTCTAGTAGCAGCTGAAGATTTGCTTCTTGAGCAATTAGATGTAAAGATAGCCTTTCTCCATGGGGATTTGGAGGAAGAGATATATATGTAGCAGCCACAAGGATATGAGGTAAAAGGGAAGGAAAAACTAGTGTGCAGGTTGAAGAAGAGCTTGTATGGCTTAAGACAGGCTCCAAGGCAGTGGTATCTAAAATTTAACAGGTTTATGTCTGAACATGGTTATTCTAGTTGTCACTCTGATCATTGTGTTTATCTCAAAAGGAAAAATGATGGAAGCTATATTATATTGTTATTGTATGTAGATGACATGCTTGTAGCAAGTTCTAACATGCAGGAGATAAATGTGCTGAAAAGAAAATTGGCAAACCCATTTGCAATGAAGGATTTGGGTGCTGCAAAACAAATCCTTGGTATGAGAATAAATAGAGACAGGAAGAATCACAAATTAACATTGTCTCAAAGTGAGTACATAGAAAAGGTGTTGAAAAGGTTTAATATGCAAAATGCAAAACCAGTTAGTATTCCTTTGGCTAGCCATTTCAAATGAAGTAAGGAGGAGTGTCCCAAGACTCGAGAAGAAATGGCTCATATGTCTAAAGTTCCATATGCATCAGCAATTGGAAGCCTAATGTATGCAATGGTCTGCACAAAGCATGATATTTCACATGTAGTGGGGGTTGTAAGCAGGTACATGAACAATCTAGGAAAAGAACATTGGATGGTAGTGAAGTGGACTCTCGGGTATTTGAGAGGTACCACAAATCAAGAATTATACTTTGGTGGTTCAAACATTGCTCTACAGGGATATGTTGATGCAGATATGGCAAGTGACGGAAATAACAGGAGGAGCACTATAGGATATGTATTTACTGTAGGTGGAACAACTATCAGTTGGGTTTCAAAAATCCAAAGTGTTGTCGCACTTTCAACAACAGAAGTAGAGTATGTTGCTGCTACAGAGGCTAGTAAAGAAATGATTTGGTTACAAAGGTTTCTGGATGAATTGGGTAAGAGAGTTGGGCAGGTTATACAGTGATAGCCAAAGTGCCATACATCTTGCAAAGAACTCTACATTTCATTCCAAGACTAAACATATATAGCTCAAGTACCATTTCCTATGGTCAACATTGGAAGATGGATAGTTGAAGCTGGAAAAGATACACACTAGCCAGAATCCTGTAGATATGTTAAAAAAAGTTGTAACCACGGAGAAACTGAGAATCTGCTCATTTTCAATTGGTCTTCAAGTATGATGAAGAATATGAGAAACAACTAGGTCCAAAGTGGAGTCGTTGTCTAGCAAATGAAGCAGTGGTGGAGTTGCTATAATCAGTCTCTAAGTGGGAGACTGTTGGGTGTGGAGCCTGATTATCTTCTATATTCAAAGGTTTTAGCCAGATATATACCCCAGGAATACTGTACACCCCTCCATGTGGGGGGGAATTGTCGCCCCCGTGGTGGTTTTGGGGCCAGTGGTCCCCCGGCGGGGGTTTGGGGGCAATGCCCTCGAAGCTAAAAATAGATGTAAAATTGCCTTGTAAAAGTCTAGTAATTTCTAGTCAACCTGGTTCGTTCATTAGGTGGATGATTTGATGGTAGAAGTTATGTTTAATTTAGGTTTTTTTCCCTAGAAGGAAACCCCTCACTATATATGAGGGAATTGTATTGTGTCTATGTATATTTGTATTCTAAGTGAGGAAGTGAGAGGAGATTGAGAGCAAAGAGGGTGTTACAGTGGATTTGTTGTAGGTTGTATCTCTTCAGTTTGCTGGATAATATAATAGAATAAGGACTGGCTATTTCTTCATGGATGTAGCCCAAACTGGGTGAACCACGTATATCTGTGTCTCTCTTGTTTTATGTGTTTTCTATGTTTATATTTCTGCAATATTTTATGTGTTCCATTGCTCTGTAATATATAATTTTCTAACAAGGTCTTTAGAAACGTAGCTAATACCGAAGGATCTACTTCATGTGTCGTACTTGTTTTTGGCATTTTCTCCTGGCTTCCTAAGGTGGAGGCCTCAATGAAGTTCTTCTTTTCTTACATGAAGATTTCTTTAACGCGACTAAGATCAAAGTCTATTTCCTTCTCTGTAGCCTTGTGAACCCACTCATCAACCTCAAGTTGCTTTCCTTTATCTGCGCCAGTGGCCATACCACTCCTTGTTACTATATTTATGCTTTAATCTTCTTCTGAGGGCTCTGCCCTCACCATCTAAATGTTTTCCGTAGGCTATTGGGGTTGTGTCTTCTTTTCTTGCATCTTTTCCATAAGGGTCGGACATTCCTTTATAACATGGTCAAACTATCGAAAGTACAAACATGACAGATAAGTGGGGTTTGTACAATCTTGTGTGAAGTTCCCTGCTTCACCAAAGTTATAGCAGATTACCTAACCACACCCTCAACCAGTTCCATCCCCTCTTCCTCACCCTAAGCCTTAGAATCCTTCGTGTGTTGCTCCTGTGCCCTGATCCTGAGGCCGATTCTCTACTTGCATTCGATAGGTAGGGGTTCTATCCATCATTAGCTCATAACTCTTAAAATGGTGTTCATCATGTCCCATAGATTTACAAAAATTGCAAAACAGCTACTAGGGGTTTGTACAAACTTCTGTAGTAAATAGAAATTATCAATTGTGTGTTGTCATGTAACCTAACAAATAGCACACCACAATGCATCTCCCATGCTTGACCTAATGTTATTCTCTGGTTTTAGCGGAACATGCCCTCCCCCAATAAAATATTTCTTATAAACCATGCAATGGTCCTGATCGTGTCCATGGCTCTTGCATTTCAAGCACCTGACTTTAGTGCACACCTCCGGCTGGGCTTCCTTTCCTTTCTTTAGGCTCTGCAACTCCAAGTACAAGATTTCTAGTAAAGAGTGAATTTTTTGCACTCCAAGATTTGTATCTTATATTGGTGAGGCATCCAACCTCATCACTATCTCTAAGGCTTTTGCTTGCACTGTTATCTTTTGTTGTGATAGAGACACTCTTATGTGTGGCAAGAGAAATTTTGTATACCAGTTGTGATGATGGGAATCTCTAATCACCATATTGGCTTGCCTAATTAGGCACTTCAATCTCTGATCAAAATCAAAAGGTGTCTCATCTACCTTTTGTTGAATTTCTTTAAACTTAGTCACCGACTATGCCTCTGACTTCGGCTTTCTAAACTCCTTGTTGAGAGATTTTTGGGTCTCTACCAATGTTGCGGTGGGGTTATCATTGTAATACTTGATGTACCATGTCAATGGTCAATATTGTAAGGCTGTGAACGGTTGTGCTTTCTTGATGGTACCATCCATAATCTACCGCATCATCCATACAACTCCTGCAACATACCAGAACTGTTTGAGATCTTCACATCCTACTCTTTTAAAAATAGACATCTTCATCATGTTCACCATGTTGAATGGTGGTAGTGGAGATAGAGGTGGAGGTGGAGGTGGATTGGACAGATGACGTATCCTTAGGATACCCTATGTAATTAACTAAATTGTACTTTCCTGTATAGTCATCATTGTCCCTTCGTTGTCACTTGAAGGGGGTTCAATGAGCAGATTGTACTGTGAGTTGTTCCTTTGTTTCTTCTAAAGAATATCCCACTTCGTGTAGCCTTAAACATAAAGGTAACTGCATAACCCTCCTTTCACATAACAACATTTTAATCCAAGTCTTCAATGATTTCAAGTAGTTACCTCATGGTCCCTTAAAGAACCTTAGTTCTGCTTTGCTATAGCTGATATTTCTATTGATTGAAAACTCAGTCACAAAACTTCCAAATCTAATGATCCACATCCCGTGTGATATTGCTTCTTGATGCCTCTAGACATCACACCAGTTCAGGATTCCATACTATATAGCCGTTAAGCCTCCACATCCCTTGACTATCGGTCAATTTAGAGAGCCACTCATGTAGTTCATCAGGGAAGAAACCGAAGAATCTGTCGGTTTTGTTTGTGTATAAATATCTATGCAACCATTGCTACTTGGATAATTTAGGGCTCTTGTTATCTCGAGTTTTGAACGCGTGCACGTTTCATTCAATCTACTTCTCAATCTCTTTCTTTGTAGGAACCATTTATCACACATCTCTTAGATAGATCTCGGTCTCGGCAACAGAACCATTTGTTGGCTTAAGAGGGCCTAACCCAAGTTTAGAGTTAATCGCGCCAACCAACAAAACCCTAACTGCTATCCCTTTCGGCAACAACCTACATAGTGTAGGTTGTAGTTTCACCCGAATTAGTATTGGGGGATTCCAGAACCAGGTTTCTGCATCCATAGACCATGCAATATGTATCTAAAGCCATGGTAGCTTAGAGATTCGTTCATGTACATCTATGCTTCCTATGGTCTGCTACTGCAAGTCTATGAAAATGGCTCTTAGACCTTCACAAAGGTCTGTGATCAGACTTTACAGACCTAAAAGAAGCGGATTATCAACTTTTGCGTAGAAAATACTAACCCTAGATCTTCCTTTGTGCAAATCCACCCTCTTTTCCTTTATGGATTGGACTTTATGAGCTCAAGAGACTTAATGCAGTTGATGCTAAAATTGAAGAAATTAGGTGCCTTCATTTTGGAACAATGATTTTTCATAGATATGATCCTAGAAAAATTTGCAAACAACATTGTGACAAGATATAATACAACTAGCCCTATGGACCTATAATAGTTATAGAAGATGAAAAAATCAAGAATTGGTACAATGTACTGGGAAATAATCAGCCAGGAGATGAGGTACGGCCCTCCCAGGTTCCACATGTACTAGATACACAAATGGAGGACATTTGATAGGAAGAAACTTCCCAAGTGAACATGGTAGCACCCAAAATGAGGCTAAAACATGATCCAATGATAGAAAGCAGTAGAAATTTCAAATATGATCTAATGTGTAAAGGCGCAATTGAGGTAGAGAAATAGAGGAAATAGAAGGAGGAGTGCTTACAAAAGAAGAAGAATAATAAAACAAGAAGAAAGATGGCATGCTGAAGCAGAAAGAATAGGAATAAAGGAGAAGATCAGAAGAAGAGGACAACACAAGTGGTTACAGGAAGAAGAAATAAAGAACATGCATGAGGAAGAAACCATACAGATAATGGGGGAAGAGAAGATGGCTCATGAAATAGAAGCAGAGTTAGAGGAGGATGATATTGAACCAATTGTAGATGAACCAAACACTAAGTGAGAACCTCCTCTCATTGGTGGCCATCTCTAATTTAGTGAAATGGGAATTGTTCATACACCCAATGACATGGTTATGGATGTGTCTAGTTTTACCTTCAACCAATTGAAGAAGATTATTGTAGAAGAAAGGTGAAGGTATTTTCCAAATGATCATGTTCATCCAGTCTCCATATCCAAAAAGAAGGTAATAACATAAAATACCTGGAGAAATCCACGACCAGTCATGGAAATGAATGTGGTTTTTGTGACAAAAAACAAAATAATACAAAGTATCTTATGAGTGAGAATGCGCAAATGCAAAAATAGCTTGTTGCTGCAAAACAATAGTTTGATCATCTTTCCACAAAGAATCAATGGTTTTCTTCTGCGTGTATCAAAATGAAAAAGATATTGTTAGCCATATCTAGAGAATTAAAGCTAATGGATGACACCATGAAGTAGCTACACAATGAGATGATTCTCTTACATAAGATGGTGGCATCCCTAGTCCATATTTAGATGAAATCTAAAGAAATCCTAAAGCTTTTGAAGGTTGCAAGTAGAGTTGTAGATTTTATGTAGGATTAGAGTGTCGAGTATCTTGATGTTCCTGAAAAGTTGGTCAATAAAGACAGATTGGTTTTTGAGGTGGAAAAAGTAGAGTTAGGACTCCTACACCCACCTTAGTGAACAAGTGACTAACACCATAACAACTTATGTTCAACTACATAGTGGTTTAGAGTCCCTGGGACAAAAACATAAACTGTCTTCTATGGGTTCACTTGGAAAAATAAGAGGCAAGGACGTCATCGTGTGGGAGATAAAAGAGTTTATTGAGTAGATCAACCAAGAAACAGATCAAGAAGGCTTGGATATCACCAAGAACAATATTCTACAATATGCAATTGGGCTAACTAAAGTTCAGATGAAACTATCCTTACTATGGAGTAGCATACAATCAAGATTCAAATCCATATTATCAAATGCTTTGGAGGTGAAGATATGATATGTTGTAGAGCTGCTAATCAGATTTAAATTTTTTGCAAGCGAGTTCAGATTATAACACTCCTACATCACAAATTAACTGCATGTTCAAGATACTTATTTGTCCTTTTCTCATTGAGGAGTTTTTTCCTATATAGCCACCATTTTGATGTAAATTGTCTTTTATGAATAATAAGTTCAATGTAAAAGAAGTCCAAGAGACACATGTGGAATGTGAAGAGTCACATAGAAATCATTAGGTTGTGGAAGTCAAAGATTCATGAGGAAGATCAAATGTCATTGGAATTTGTTATGAATAGTCCCTCATAACTCAAGCAAAATGTTTGGAATTTTAGAGATATGGCCTTGACTTTTATATTTGTGGATAAGGGAAAATATCATTCTTTCATAAAAGAAAGTTGTAGATTCATGTTCCACTATTGGAGCTAGTATTTCACCAAAGTAACATTATACTTGGATCTTTCATTAATTATTAGAAGCTCATGTAGCCAACACTCTTTCATGCATCTACCATAAATGTTGTAAGACTCTTTAGATCTTTGCAGTATATGTTGTGCTATGCATACAAAAGATAATGAACTATTTCGTTACTTTATATATGAATCTTGTTGAATGGGTGTTGTTATGTGTTTATATGATCATTGTTATCTTGTGAACTAATTTGTAGGTTAATCAATGAGTATTCTCATTTCTCTTGTGTGTCTCTCTTAGGATAATACTAATACTTGTCTATTAGAGGCCCATTTCTTATCTCTCTTGCGTGGAAGCTCCTTTTACACCTTACACTTGGTGTCACATAAATCTTACATACTTGATACCCATTGTTATGTGCATGATCTCTTGTGTATGCTTTATAGCCAAATGTGGAGTACGTAAATCTCCTCTGCAGACAGAGGTGATCCCTCTAGCGCTAGAGTGGGTCTAACCACAAACAGAAAAACCTAATGAAAACTTCCTTAAACTAGAATCCAATAAGAGGGCCTACCTCTTAGAACACTACTCCACTTAATGATGACATTGCTCCTTTTCGCCATCTTCCTTTGAGTTCTTCTCCTTCAAATACCTAGAACAAATACACAAGGGACAACATGAAACGTAATAGCATACAATCGCATTCAATTTACTTAAAAAGTCAAGGAATCTTAAGCCATTAAATGTAATATGACACTAAATGTAGGAAATAAATCATTAGTTGTATTGATATAAAGCTCAGAAAGAGATACAACGAAAGCCTTGACGTTGCAGGTCTCCTACGACGTATCCAGGTTCCAACCCCACTTCTCGCATCTCATAGTTAGCCTCAACAATGGAAGTTTAAGGATTCTTCCCTTTAGTTCCAAAACAAACAAAACAAACTATTCTCCCTTTACACACATAAATTAGAAGGCAAAAAGCTATAGATATCTTGTTGGTTATTCAAGCTACAAAAAAGACTACTTCAACTTAGAATATGAGGAGTTTATATAGCTTTGATGGAGGGGAGATGGTTCCTATTATGATGGGAGAGGGCTTATATTTTTGGTTTGTTCCATATTTATAGGGGAAAGGAGCCCAAACTAAATTCCTCAGCTTTACCCAGCCCAACCATTTACCAGACTTTAGCTCCATGAAGCTTCTAGAGCTGGAAGCTTCGACTCTATTTTTAAAAACTTGCCAAAAGAGGATTGGCATGAGTGAGGAAGGGCTCACTTGTGTCGTATGACACTAGGGTTGGTTCCAAACTCTACAAATCGGTGTGGGGAAAGAATTGATCACTTGCACTAGTCTTGAAAATTGGGATTGAAGGAAGATTCTTGGGAAATGATGCAAGAGGGGAATGTTTTTCTCATTAATAGGGATGTAAAGGCATGCTTTTCATGATGGGAAAGCATATAGAGTTCACTGTAGAGGTCCTCCAGGATTGAGGAAAGGGGAGTACAGGGACAATAACAAAATGCTATGTAACAGATGACCCCTAAAGTGTGAAGGCCAAACAAGAGTGAGGGGTGAAATGCTTTACAAGTAGATACATGGAACCGGAGACCGTCATTAGAAAACCTGCAAGCAAGCATAGATAATATACATCACTGAAACTGTGATAAATGATACATGAATCGTGGTATGGAAGCAACCATCCAGAGAAAGATCATGTAAATGGATCCAAGGTATGGGCCAACCATCCAGTAAAGAGGAACGTATTGAATTCAAGGTAGCTTGCAACCATCCAATAATGACAAGGACCACATATAACAACTCATAGTATGGTCGCAGCCATCCATCGGAAAGAGACATGTATATCAACATAATCATGTCACATCACCTTGCAACCTAGACTTTAGTAATCTGGGCCCAGGGTCTTGCGCTCCAACCTGACCCGATCAAAGTACAAACTCTAACGTGGGAATAGATGTGTCAAAGTTGAACATGCTATAAATTCACTTGATTACTGCTCAATGATGTGAACCGTTAACAAGCACAATAGAAACCACCAATAATGATGATGGCACTCAAGGTACCAGTAGCACAATCCATGGAATGTGAATAAGGAATTGAAGTCAAACACCCGTGAAATCACTTAATCGAAAGACAATGATGTGAACTTGTCATTAAGTGCAAAGAACTTGCCATTAGGGCATGCAAGCTCTAAGGTAGTGGAAAGGAGTCTCTCGACCAACTTCTCAGATAATGTGATGAAGTCAACAGGAAGTGACCTTGTCAAAGGAGGGCCATTATGTATCCCACATCATCGATGCAAGACAAAGGGATGTAATGAGTTTGGATAATACAGAGAATCATAAATGAGTGTAACTGTGGAAGGATAACCCTTGAACATAGTGGTGACACAACTCTAGAGTTTGGTAGCTTTTGGATCCACAGGATCGGAGGTCATGATGATATGGAAAAGATAAAATGGAAAGGAAAAAATGAATGGACCGAACCAGGAAAGTCAACGATGAAGTGTGGATATCCCAACCCGACACCAAGTAGAAAGTGTCATGCTCAAGAGTGAGTTACTACCACAACTGATGGAATTTCCAATTTTACCCCACCATTTCTGGCAGGTACCCCAATTATTTTTTATCACAATCTTGAAGGGGATAGCATGTGCATGCACTGTAAGTCCATCCTTCAGATGAATCTGACCTAGTAAGATTAATGAGCCCTAGGAAGGAGAAGTTCATGTTTGTCATGGTGACGAATCCAATGTCTTTTAAGTTTAACGAGTCTGAAAAAGGTGTAACTTGGTATTTTTTTCATGTTTAGAGAGTTTGAAAAAGACACGAAAAAGAAAATTGCAAAAGGTCCCTTTTCATATATTTGTGCCTCTCGAGCTCGAAAAAGTAGAAAATAATACTTGAGAGAACCGCTTGACCATGTCAGTCAAGGAGTACCTTTTTTGTAAATAGTTTATCCCAACTCAAAAAAGGGGTAAACTTATATTGGGTAAATGATGTTTTGCAACATTTAATGAGTTCAAAATGACAATAGCTCGACAATCTTTTCATGTTTTAAGAGTAAAAAACGAGATGAAAGAAAACACCTCATTTTTGTTCTCTTTAACGAGTTAAGAAGGGAAAAATACTCGGCGATATTTTCATTTGAGTTTTTTATGAGTCACGAAAAGAGCTTAAACATGACTCAACACCATCATCAACAATTCATCACCTATCGTTGCACAAAAAGAAAACACATTATTTGATTTCTAAGGTAAAAATAGGCGAAAAATACTTACAAAACCCTAAAATGTCTTGAAAAAATGAATAAAAGGGGAAAAGTAATTTATTTTTACCGTTTACCTTTTTACCTTGCGTGGAGAATTTTTTTCCATTTGTGCCCTAGATTTTCAGGAGGAGATTGCGGGAGATCTAGAATGCCGATCGACGCACCGTTAGTTGTAGGTAAGAGTTGATACCCTTAGCTTCCTTTTCATGACTGTTTTTCCTGTTTTTAACCATTTTTGGATTTTTTAAGGAGGTTTTGGCAAAAAGATTTCACCCTTGGTTGGTGGGAGATCCAAGCTCAGGATCACGTCGATCAAGAGTTACTTAACATAGTGGCTTGCTCCTTCAACGTTACTATTTTTAAAACAGTCATGCCGGCACAGTCTTGATTTCCTTCCTTTAAATATGCAATTTCTCAACCAAGGATTGATGTTGACTTGATTTCATGGTGTTTGCAGGTACAGTGGAAAGGTGGTTGAGCGGAAAGAATGTGAGCATGAGGCAATTGATGCACAGGGATTGGAAGACCAAAATTGTCCTGATACTCTGAGGAACTACAAGTTGCTCAAATTCTTCCTTACACCAGGCCTTCAGGCTCAACCCGAGCTGTTGCAATATTTGATTAGTCTTCGGGATGTTGGGTGAGAAGTCTTTGTGATCCGGGACCAAGAGATGGAGCTAGAGACTTTAGATATATACTTCATCACTGGACTATCCCGAAGAGGGGAACCAGTCAATCTGTATGGGTCCAGGACCATTGGGGCAAGTGTGAACATGCTATTGGCAGAACATTGTCAAGAAGCGTTGAAATAAAAAAGTGGCAAGGTTGATATGATGAGTATTAATGACCTTGTGTTGAAAGAGCTTCTCTTAACCATAAACATAGTAGCTAGGGCTCAGGCATTGCATGAGTCCAACAAGTCCAAGTTTGAGTATCCTATATGTTATAGAAATTTTTGAGCACTTCAACCCTGATCATAAATGTCCATAAATTGAGGGCTCCTAAGTCCCTAAAATTGTTGCTTCACTGCCTAAAGGAACAAGGTCAACTGATTACATCATCTCCCAGAAGTTCTCCACTGAAAACTGCTCATAAATTTTCAAAAATGGACCATACTAAAAGCTCAATGCAGAGGGTGCGATGCATATCACCTTCCCAGTGTAAAAGGTGCGATGCATACTAATTTTCTCCTCTGTAGGGTGTGATGGTCGGGAATGGACAAATGGCAAAGACAAAAATGTGAGGTGGAAGATCATGGAATCTTCCAGAAGCTTCCCCTCTGACACTTGCCTCTCTATTTTCGACCAGGGATGAGTAAGAGATCATCATTCTCCAAGTGGAAGCAGGAACTATCAAAGAGAGGACACTAATCAAGATCCCAGAAGATGACTCACCTCTCTGTAATCATCTATATATGGATCCCTCATCACAGAGATCCAGAGGCTGGAATTTTGTATCTTATAGAGAAGTGTTGTTGGTTTTCTAGTGTACATTCACAGTTGTTGGGTGATCTAGCTTTGCTTGGGTTGAAGAAGGGCTTCTTAGCTGGAGGATGATGTTGGGTCAAGCACATGGTTGTAATCTTCTTGCTACTTTTCATCTGAATAAAGATATTCTTGTTTCCTTCCATATTCTTGTGTACTTGTTTATATATGCATGTATATGGTTAATGCACATCTGATCATGCATTATTTATGAATTTAGATCCTCATTTCTTGCATAGTAGTATGTTGTTGTGATTCTACAAGTCTTTTTGAAGTTGAGCAAACAAAGAAGAAGCGGCACAACTCTATCAAGAAGGAGAGGAAATCGAGCGCAAGACTCAGGTTGGCCCTCTTGGTTCTCCTCTCATCTATTTTCATAAAAGGAATCAATACTAGACTTTGATTGTTTGTTTCTAAGATAGCCACCCATCTTAGTGGGAATAGCAGCATTCGTGTGGACACTATTTCCGTATAACATACATGAACTGTTATTTCAAGCCCCTTAGTGCTGTCACGTTGTTTTATTTATTATTTGTATGTTTTCTCTAAGTGTCACGTCCTCTTAAGTCAATGTTTCCTAAGTGTCACCACCTAACACTTAGAAGTGCTTGTGTTACCTAACCCATGGTTAGGTGAACTCATAACTTTTATTGACTTAGAAAATAGTGTTTGTTCCCATGCACACACATGAAAATCACACAAAAACTCACAAAATCTCACAAAAGAAAAAAAGCAAGAAAAGCACCCTTTAAGGCAAAAGCGCACTTCAAGAGAATGAAGACTTGTTGTTGCGTTGAGCACACTCCTTTTGGCTGAAGAAGTGCACCCTCCTTGAGCACACTCCTTCATGCTTAGTAAGTGCACCCTCCTTGAGTGCACTCCTCCATAACGAAGACATACACCCTTCTAGAATGCATGCATAAGATTCCTTGTTGCATGTGGGTGCACTCCTAGAAAATAGGAGCCCACTTCTCTTATCTTAACTAACTAAGTCACTTCTACAAGTGGCGAGCATGCATGAGACTGATTTGCATGTAATTTCTTTTGAATTAACCCAATTAATCATTCTTGGGTGCACATATTTGGATCAAGAAACTCTTCGTCGATCGACATTCCAAGTAAGTTTTGCATGTCAAATATATTGGTTTCCTTTCCTGGTTTTGCTATCAATCTTGCTTTCCTTGCTGGAGTTTCTTTTATTTTTAGTTTATTTATTGGCTTTCATGTTCATTCTTGCCTCTATGAGTGTTAATTTGTTGTCACATGCTATGACTCTGCATATTCCTTAACCCTTCACATTCTAATCATGATTGTGACAACATCCATAAAAGTTGTAGATCTTTCATCTCCACATTTTTATCATGCAATCTTGTTGCAAGACTTGTCCTTGATCCATTCTGTGACATAGTGCACTTCTAGAACCCTAAGCCCCAACTAACTTAGAATTTTTTTCCTAGAAAATACAAGTTTTCCTCTTGAGCGCACTCCTTTGTCATGAAGAACTTCACCCTCCTTAAGCGCATGAGAGCACTCTGAAGGCTTGAATGTTTTCCCTTCGTCCCTTCAGCATGCGCTAGTGCGCCCCCCTTGCTCTTGAGTGCATGAGTGCACCTTAAAGGCTTGAAGGCTCAAAGCTCATTCCTTCGTCTCTTTAAAGTGTGCTAGTGCACCCTCTTAGTCTCCTTGAGCGCATGAGCACACCTTGAATGTTGAAAATAATACTGAGAGGGGGGGTGAATCAGTATTATCTAGTCCTTTTAACAATTCTTCCTTATTTATACTTTGAATTATTTTTGCATATCAGTACCATAAAACAATGAGCATGAACAAGAAAACAGACAGTCACATCAAAGAACACCAGATATAAGGTGGAAACCCAATGTGGGTGAAAACCACCTGCTGCAATATGTCTCTATCTTCTTTCAAATTAGAAACTCCTTTTACAATGGTCTTGTACTGGTGCAGTCCTTTACCAGTACGCAGGCTGCAACCTGCAGAGAGCTACAACTCTCTCTCGTTTTCCAGTCTCTCCTGGAAGGGAGCTACAACCCCTACTTCTTTTCTTTCAAGGACCACTTTTCATAAATTTTCAAACTGGATCCATAAATATCAAATGATCATCAAGTACCAGTAAGTCACCCAGATAACCAGATCCACAATAACAGAAAACTAAATGCAGAAAACCTTCTGCAGCGTCTCCTGCGGCGCCTCTTGTGGTGTCTCCTGCGGCGCCTCCTGCGGCGTCTCCTGCGACACCTCCTGCGGCGTCTCCTGTGGCATCTCCTGCGGCGCCTCCTGCGGTGTCTCCTGCGACACGTCCTGTGGCGCCTCCTATGGCATCTCCTGTGGCACCTCCTGTGGCGTCTCCTGCGGCACCTTCTATGGCATCTCCTGTGGCGCTTCCTGTGGCGTCTCCTGCAGCGCCTCCTGCGGCACCTCCTGCGGCGCCTCCTACGTCGTCTCCTGCGGCGTCTCCTGTGGCGCCTCCTGCGGCACCTCCTGCGGCGTCTTCTGTGGCATCTCCTGCGGTGCCTTCTGTGGTGTCTCCTGCAGCGTCTCCTACGACGCCTCCTGCGGCGTCTTCTGTGGCGTCTCCTGCGGCGCCTCCTGTGGCGTCTCCTGTGGCGCCTGTTGCGGCATCTCCTGCGGCGCCTCCTGCGGCGTCTCTTGCGGCGCCTCCGCACTTCCGCAGCTGCAGCGCTCAAGAGATCACCCTTCACAGATTCGCTTTCCACTTAACTTTCATATAGATCGAGCTTTTGAAACAATAACCCAATATTTCAGATCTTAAGATATTCAACCCAAAAGCATACACAAGCCAAATGATCTCCTTTGCTTTATATAGGCAAGCTCTTCCTCAAAGCATGGACCAATACCACGGGCCAAAACCATAACAAACCAATACCATCAACTCAATACTAGGGATCAACACGTCTGTCGAGATGCCATGGTCCAAAAACCATAGGTTCAAATTCCAAGGACTAACTACAATGGACCAAAGGTAAGTTT
>APFE031169516.1:50577-166322 GCA_000404065.3 Pinus taeda
TCAGATAGCTGCAGGATCACCAGAAAGCTGCAGGATGCCTGTAAGTAAGCCAAAATCTAAACAAATAGTCATTCATTAGCAAAAATTACTTAATCATGCTTAAGAACACCTAATGTAATGATCTGGGTTGTTTTATGGTGAAAATGAGGCAAAAGATAAGGAAAGATAAGGGAAGATTGAGGAAAACGGTAGATAAGTAGGTGTAAAGTGGAGGCTCTACAATTGTCTCCAAGGATCTAAGTGTCCCATTACTGCAAACCTAGTAATGAATCCTCCTATAATTTGATCGAGCTAATGATCAATGGCACACGCGATGTTATCCTCTGACACTTCCAACCTTGGCAGTAATTCTAGGGTCCAAACAATAGGATTATCAAGTTTCCACCTTCCTTGGCTATCTGCTAGCTTCGCGGTCCACTCATACATCTTAGTAGGGAAAGACACGAAGAAGATTTTGTGGATTTCTGTGTATAGGTAGTAGCCTATCCACTCTTCTTTTGATAGCCACGGGTTCCTGTTATCCTGCACTGTGAACTCATGAATTCTTTTGTCCAACCAGCCTTCAATTTCCTTCTTAGTTGGATTCCAATGATATGACATCAGAATCTCTATGTAGATTCTGGTCCTTACAACAGAACCATTTGTTGGCTTAATGGGGCCTGACCTAGGTTTGGAGTTAATTAGCCAAACAAATCCCTACACTATTGGCCCTTTCGGCATCAGCTCGTGGAGCACGGACTGAAGTCTCACCTGAAGTAGTATGGGGCGATGCTGGAGCCAAGTTTCCGCACCCTTGAGATGTCTAAGGTGTTGATTTAGTCCAACTATGCCTACCTTCATGCAGGTCACTTTGCGCACTTTCCTAACTTTCAATACCTCCGCAATCTATTATAACCACCTTTTGTGTAGCCCTAACCTGGGGTTGAGGTGCTTTCGCGCTGCTATGGCAGCGTCCTTCGCTACTTCCCCAAATTACACCACGTATCTTACTTATCTTCTTAAATATCTTAGTTAACTTCATGTAAGAAGATACTTTATCTCACATTCACTTAATTAACACAGTCACATATGTTCATGCATCATATAAACAATAGAAATTAAATTCATACCTAATACATTCAATGCAGCAAACAGGAAATAAATACACAAGAATGATATCAAACTTCTCTTTATTAATGCTTGCAACTGTTATAGACTCGACTCACCCTGCACACTGAGCTGCAGGGGTCTGCGCACTCAGCTGTAGGCTACTAGGCCTTTGTGCACTCAGCTGTAGAACCTTCTCCTACTCTATGACCCAAACTAGACTTTACACTTCAGATACTCTGCTACGCTTCTATTCCATGATCATCAATTGATTGATTTACAACTTAGAGCCTCGCTCTATTTATACAATCCCATGGTCTGCAGACCATGGGTAGATCTCTATAGTCGACATTACATTAAAAAATTAAGGGTAGACAACCCTATGAATCATTTACAAGCTATGTTCTCCGTGCCCACAAAATGTGGAGTCTTTACATTGGAGTTACAACTTTTGACCAAAATCTAGGCTTTAAGCCCCAAAACTTTCCTTGGGGGATCCCATGCCCAACAAGCCCCCAACACAAACATCATGACTCTCCCTTGAGTCACTTTGTTGGTGCAGAGATCTTTGTGTGAAGACCTCCCAACTTTGCTTGTATTGCTGCAAGATCGAAAATGCACTGAGTGGATGCCTGCTGCACTTCCTAGACGCGCTATTCAGAGACCGCTATAGTTGAAGTACTTCCCTGAACCTATTCCTGTGTCCC
This sequence comes from Pinus taeda, assembly GCA_000404065.3. Lineage (NCBI taxonomy): Eukaryota > Viridiplantae > Streptophyta > Pinopsida > Pinales > Pinaceae > Pinus > Pinus taeda. The sequence goes on from APFE031169516.1 coordinate 52,371, forward strand.
TTGAATTTGCGCGATCTTTGATTCAATAGAGGTTGTAATGAGGAATGGCTCATCAATCCATGGTTGTATGCACACCTTCAAAATGGCTTCCTTGTGTTGAGCAGCATCCACCTACTCCTTGAGTGCTTTCACCTATTGCATTTGCGCGAGCCTTTATGTAACGACAACCATTTGCATGGTCCCTTTTACTTCATCGTACTTCTATTGTAGCTTGCACGCCTCTATATCTAGGTGCTGTATGTTTGGGTCCTCCTATAGAGTAGTGAGAACCCCGAACGAGTACTCGAACAGCTTTGTGCAATGTTTCACTGCACTGTTGACCTCCACTATTTCTGCTATAATTGCACTGCCGCACTATTCCTTGACCTCTGGTGGTGTTGAAGGGTGTGCCTTCAATTGTAGCTTGAATATTTGAAGGTTCAGCTTCAGCTGAACTTTGGCCATCTCTTCCTTCACATCACACACCCCTACTGCTAGTTTTCTTATGTGTGCCTCCATTGGTTCCTCTGCTTGGATGGCCAACTTCGGGACCATCTGGTAGGCTTCCTCGACCACCTGCAAAAGTTTTCAGTTCTTTGCCACTACCTTATCACACTACAGGCTTAACTGTTCAATGTTGATGCATTGCTTGCTCATGACCTGGAGCACATGACACTCCTTGGCTCGTAGTTTTGTAGTAACTCCATCCTGCAAAACATAGAGTGTCTCTCGAGGGAGCGCAACCATTTTTATCCTGACTCCCTTCAACCTGCTAACCATATGCCTGTCTAACTCATTTTCTATCATGAGTGTGCCCTCTGGCAACACTATAGTGTTGGTCATTCGAGCACACAACATTTCCTTGACTGCGACTGTGCCTAGTGTGAGGCTGGTTGACATAGTACCAGCCTGTGGAGTGCACATCTGCAACTCCTGTATCTGTGCTCAAAGAGCCCCCAACACCATCTGGTGTTCCTCTGTAAACTATTGGAGGGTCTCCATGGTGACGTCCCTCACCGTCTCCCCAATGTCATGCAGATCCCCCTTGCTAAGGGTGATTAGGTCAAAGGAAGTCTTTGAAGCCTTTCACTTCTTCCATGGCCCCACTTGCTCTCTTGGGTGCTACCATTTTAGTTGTGTGGATGTTGTCTGCAGGTTCATGCCACCTTATTAAGTGTTTGTTTCTTGTTCGAGTGAAGATGAAGTCTAGCCTCCGCACTCCTTCTCTGTTGCCTTCTACTACTCTTCCGCCGCCTTCACAACATCACGCGCCTCCTGTGCCTTGGTTGTCGCTACTTCATTCCTTCACTTTTCTGCCAACTATACCATATGCAGTTTTGCCTCATCCTTTTTCCTCTGCACGACAAACTTCTCTGCTTCCACCACGGAGCTAGCCTGAGCATTCCACTCTAGTGGCCATGACTCAAGGACAACGAATATGACATCGTCCATCGCCAGATAAGGGAGCTCATTCCATGTCTTTGCGGGGTGCTTGTGTGCCCTAATGTATATGTGGTGGAAGTCCACCATGAACTCTGCAAAGCTCTGTATATTGTTATAGATAGTGGGCGATAACCACGTCTTGCGGTTAATCCCCATTTTGATGCTTATCTCCATTAACACCTAGAATATATTACTGTCCCTAATTCTCTTTGCATCTCTAGTTTCCCATAGCGAAGCATACTTCGTTGCCTCTAGAAGATCCTGTGTAATTTTTAGGAACTGGCTATCCTCGGGAAATTTCCGTGCCACTAGCACGATGGAAAACAACAACCCTGCATAATGAAAAATCTTCCCCTACTCCTACGTCTTGTGATAATTCCCAAGGAATTCTCTACACAAGTAGTCTGCCCAGTTAAACTAGACCCCTTCATCACATTGCACGAAAAGTGCAACCACCAGTACGGGAACCTCATCCGTGAGGCATTTCTCCATAACCTTCCTAGACAATATCTGCATTACGACTTTGATGACAGTGTTGTTGATGTTGGTATCATGTACTCTCTCTTCTTCTTCTCCATCTTGAACTTTTTCTTCATGGCCTCTGTGATGGCCCAATCATCTCTTTTACACTGAGATGTTTGCTGGGTCATTTCCTTTACAAGGGAGCCGGGTAATTCTGTTAATTAAGTGGTCCATGATGGGGATGAGCTTCTCCATCCACAAGCACCCATCATGCACTGGGCAGAGAAGTTGCCTGATGACGAAAATAGTTACTGGGGTGTGATGGCAATGTGGCACATAGAGCAAGTTTAATAGTCTTGCCTTTTCTACACCTCTCAACCACTGGCATAGCTCCAACTCACTGACTTTGGGTGATGTGGTTTTCTTCTAGTGCATTGGCTACACGGTTGCCAAATGTGGGAACTTCTCGTGGTCAATGAGATCCTAGTCTTCAAATTTTAGCATAGACACTCACCCCAAGTGCACTCAACCAAAAATGATGTCGTCGAGGAGCAATGGAGTCTTCATAGAGCTTTTTCTCTCATCTAGGTCTTTGGGCACCCTTGCCTTCCCCTTCTATGGAGGAATATACGCGGGCAGCTTGGTTAGAGGGTCCACACCCTGGGTTTCCACCTCCATCTCTACATCCTCTTCCTTTTCTACCAGGATTTCTTCAAAGTCTTCGTCCTCCTCATCGGCTTCGAAATTGATCACCTTCCCCTTTTCTTGCATGGTGAGCCGCATCCTTAACAGATTCCTAGGGGACACATGTATTGGTACCATAGGCTACTTGTCTTTCTTGGTTCTCGGTGTGTGTGATGATTTATGGATTTCTGCAACTATCCTAACATTTTCTGGGGCTTCTCCTACCATCATGGCTTGTGCAGCCTCCTCAACAGCCATTACTCCAGTATCCATGGCTTCCTCAAGCGTTGCCATACTGTTATTCCACAATTCTCTCAATGCCTCGGGCAAGTGCTCAAACAATGACTCTGACTTCAAAAGATAAAACAAATTTGGGTTCATGAATCTCTGGGTGTGCAATAGCTCAATTCTCAAATGGCCAACTATTTTTCTCTGGACAACCCTTTGTAATTTATAGTTCCTTTTGAATTCGAATTCAACCATTCCCCCAACATTTGGTCCATTAATGCTCACTTGGGGAAGATTTTCAAGAATCTGGTCCATAAAGTTTGCCTTAAATGCCTACTACGGGCTCCATTTGATCTCAAGCCAAGCATCACATCATGAATAGTGACTATAATGGTCACTTTCCAGCCAACCCACATGACAATGCAGCTACCCTCGCGCTGTCGCATACCTTGTGACACTTCGATACTGTGTGCAGTCTTAACATTGCGCAGCTCCTAAGCAGAGTATTTTATAGTCCCACACCTCCTTTTAGCTTCTTGGGGCACTAAGAATGTGCCTCCTGTGACTAGTCAGATGGCTGGGCCACCTATGTATGCCTTCAAATGACTGGCATTGACTTTTCCTGGGAAGAGTTCTCCATTTAACTTTACCAACTGCACTACGCCACCATTTGTGATCTCCTCAATAACATATGGTCCTAACCAATGCATTCTGAGCTTCCCTGGGAATTTATTGAACTTATTATCATACAACAACACCAAATCATTCACCTTGAAAGTGTGCAACTTAATATGTCGATCATGACAGCCATTTTTGCACTGCTTTTGCACCTACTGGTGGAATCCAGCCAAAAATCGTTCTTCTTCGAGCTCCTCCAACTATGCGAGCCTCTACTCAAGCACTCCACAGTCCGTCGTACCTATGAGCACCGTTATGCACAAACTAGGCATGATGTACTCCATAGGCATTATGACTTCCACTCTATAGACAAGCCTAAAAGGTGTCTTTCCCATCAGTTTCTTGCATGTTATCCTATAAGCCCATAATACTATGGATATGTACAGGTCCCAATCACTTCGTTACGCATTGCATACCTTTTTCAGTGTCTTGCATACCCTATTGAACTCTTTTGTGCAGAGAACCTTTTACATGGTTGTTCTTCCTATGTAATGTCTCCCCAACATTAAGAGCCATTTGCACATTTTTCCTCCCAACACACATTTATTGAACATACCTTTCAGCACGGAGTTCATGTGCATCTACGTAGGTTGTTTTCTATATGCCTACATCCACCAAGCCAGACTTGCACACGGATTATTCTGTCCATTGTATTTGTCTATCAATCACACCCTAGGCTTCCCAAATTGCGTGCACATCATTCTCCTACATTCATGTCAGTCGTCAAAGCTCCCTTTGTGTGTACCCCACCACCTCGTGGGCATAGCACATAGTATCCAATCCAAGGCCTGGGAGGGTTTCTTTTATGGCACCTCCTTTCCAAATTTATTCAAGAATGTATCTACCTCAGTTAGACCATCATAAGTAGGTAGACCTCTTACTTTTGTCAATACGTAGCGTAATGACCTTGTCATCATATTGTAATTCAGTGTAGTTACCTCATGTAACTGATTCTGCCATCGCTCCATCTCCTCATCTGAATCTGAAGTACAAGAGCTTTCACACTCCCATGCAATCCACCCATTTGTGGTGGGATTAACCCAGTCCTGGTTTCGTGCTGTTATCTTATAGATGTAGTCCAACTCATCATCACTTTCATAGTCATGCACCGGCTCCGTATAGCGTGATCCTTCAACAGTGTCTAAGGGTATAATTATGTGTAATGACTTATTTACGAAAATCATTTTCTGCATTTTCCGATTAATCATCCCATTCATGTTAGTCGTCCAATCAATTCCTAAGAGTGTGGGGTAGGGATTGTTGTCATCAACAATCTCTATCACTTCAGAGTCTGCTAGTGCGCTTACTCCCTCAATGTCCATGGTTATGCCCTGAAATCGCCCCATGGGTGTTATTTTCTATTGGTTCACCATTCATAGTTGACTAGGAGACCACTACAGCATAGGTCTCCCCATTTGATCCCATTTCTACCTTGGAAAAACATTCACATCCAATCCTAAATCTAGGATAACTTGATCCATCTCATATTCTCTGATCTACACAGTTAGTCTCATAGACAAGCCTAAAGGGGGTTTTTCTAGTCAACTTCTTGCATGTCGTTCGATAAGCCCATAGTACTGCAGGTATGCGTATGTCCCAATCACTTTTCCTAGCATTGAAAACCTTGGTTATTGTGTTTTCAAGTACTTTATTAAATGCTTCCACCATCTCGTTAGCCTGTGGGTCATAAGGTGTACTCTTCTAGTGATATACCAGAAATAGCTCCGTTAGCACACTGATAGTCTCATTCAGAAAGTGCATACCATGACCACTCATGAAGATCTTTGGACATTCAAATCATGTTAGTACATGCTCAAAGAGGAACTTCATGACAGTCATGCCTGTGCAATCCTTCACAGGCTATGCCTCTGCCCAACGAGTCAAATACTCCATCGCAGTGATAATGTACCATGCTCCTGTTTTTCCTTGGTGCTGAATGGGTCCCACAAAATCTATCAACTATTTCTCAAAGGGTTGAAACATCATTTGTGGATTCAAAGGCATCTCATCCCTCCATGATGGCCTTCCAGTCCTTTGACACACATCGCACGCCTTGCAATATGCTTTTGAGTCCTGATGGAGGGTTGGCCACCACAACCCTGCACGAAGAATATTATATGTGATCACTCTCCCTATATAATGTCATCCCGTGGTGCCCCCATGAATGTCCATGAGGATGTTTCTTCTTTAAAACTTAGCTACATATCATCGCAATATCTCATCAGACCCTATTTTTATAGATTCCTGGCAATGATAGAGAAATCTGTCACGTGCACTACTAATTCCTTCTTCTGTTAGATGGTGTATCCCTCAGGGGATGTTCCTGTCATTAGGAAGTGTATTATATCCTAAAAATTACCATCCATGCCACCAAGATGAAATATTTGTGCGTCAGGCAATCCCTCCTCCAAATTAGTGGGCTCTTCCCCTGTTTTGATGTGCGATAGATGGTCTAGTCCCATGTTCAGTCGTCTAGGCTTCACAATAACTTCAAAATCATATTGCTAGAATAGTAACAGCCATCTGCAGATTCCCCCCCCCCCCCCCCGAAAAACAGCCTTATTGACCAAGTAATTCAGCGTAGAATGATCTATGTACAACTTAAAATGACCTCCCAACAAGTAATGTCTAAAATTCTAGAGAGCATACACTATGGCTAACCCTTCGCACTCGGTAGTGGAATAGTTCTTCTCTACTTTAGAATAGTTCTTCTCTTGCCCCTAATATTTGTCAGTTATTTGTACCTTTAACTTCCCAAAGTGAGTTCTCATTGTCTTCCTACATTCGTGCCAATTGTTGAAGCTTGGGTGTAGCACGCAGTGCCCATTCCATTGCCTGAAAGCGCTACTTTCTTGGTACCTCCCTCTCAAATGCATCCAGAAAAATATCTACATCATTTAGGCCATCATAAGGAGGCAGATTTCTTACCTCTGATTACACACAATGCAACGACTGTGTCATCATGTTGTAACTCAACATAGTTACTTCTTGCAACTGATTATGCCAGTGCTCTAACTCTTTATTAGAGTCCAAGGTGTAGGAACTCTTGTGATCCCATGTAATTTATCCATGCGTTGTGGTATTCACCCAATCTTGGTCTCGCGATCTCATCTTATGGATATAGTCCAGATCATCATCACTCTCATAATCACAGATTGGTTCAGTATAGTGTGATCCCTCATTAAGATCTAGGGGTACTATGATGTGTAGTGGTTTCTTCTCAATATCATCTTTCAGTTCTTTAGGTTGATTACCCCATTCATATCAGTAGCCCAGTCAATTCCTAGGAGCATAGGATAGGGGTTGTTTTCATCCATAATCTCTATCACTTCAAAGTCAGCCAGCACACTCACACCCTCAATATCTATAGTCATCCCCTGCAGCCGCCGCATGGGGATGATATTTTGCTCATTTGCCATCCTTAGCTGAATCGCAAACCATTGTAGCGTAGGTCTTCCCATTGCTCCCAAGTCTGTTTAGGTAAGATGTTCGCATCTGACCCTAGGTCCAAGATAACCTGATCCATCTCATACTCTCCTATCTGCATGGTCAGTCTCATCTCCATCACCATCCTTGTTTTATACTTACCTATCTTTCGCACTACACATGGCTCACCCGGAGTGGTTCCAACACATCTATTGATGAGCTCTTGTAACCCCTTCACAGCCTTACTATCGCGCAATAACTTCATGAAGGTCTCCAGGAAAGTTGCAAGCATAGAAAGATCCATCTCTTGATCAGGCTTATCCCTGCTCCCTGAGGTGGAGGCCTCAGTGAAGCTCTTCTTCGCTTCCATGAAGGTTTCATGTGCGTGCTCCAAATCAAACTCAGTTTCCTTTGCTAGAGCTTTGCAAACCCATGTACTATCTTTTGGTTATTTCCCCTTGTCATCTCCTATTGCGATTCCACTTCAGAGCACTATATTCACATTCAGATCCTCTTCGCATTGCTTAGACCTCATCATCTGTAGGTTATGATTTGGCTACAATGGTAGCTATTGAGCTCTAGTATTGCAGCAATAATGTTGCAACTCCTAAGGCTTCCTTCTTTACTTTTATCAACCCAATAGTTCGTGACAAACTTGGAAGCAACAGTGCTATATGTACAAGTACTAGCTCTTACTGCAAGCTGTCGCTTGATCAGCTGGTGCAAGTTCGCTAGGAGCTTAAGCCAAGTTCTATGGGTTCTTAGAAGAATCTTTAACTGTGATGAAAGGAATCTACCTCTACAAGGGCTATTCTAGTTGCAAAAAGAGACGGAAAACTGGAATGAAACGCAAACCCTAGTTTACCCACTAACCCTTTTTTGAAAGAAAAGAGATGGAAACTATTGAAATGGGTGCCATTGACTACTGAAAAGGTAAATTGCATTTATTCAAGCTACTTCTGAAGAGAAATGAGAAGAAATCATCTTTTTGTACTTTTGATATGTGGAATTATTATGCTTATGATTTCACTAGTTGTGACTGTGCAGAGGTTTGGTGGTAAAGGAAGATGGAGTTGGCTTTTGCAGATGGTGAGGAAGGTGTGGAGAGGTCCTAAGAAGCCCCTAGTACCCTTCTGAAGACTTCCATTGTGATCAAACTTTGAAAAATCATTCACCAGAAGTTCTATAGGAGGCTACAGGGGATCTACAGGAGGAGGTTGAAAGTGGTTTTTGGAGTTTTGAGATGGAAAAATGATGGGAAAGGGGAAATGAAGGCTAGATGAAGGTGTTTATGGGTCTATAAATTGTCAAGGAAGATCAAGGACGAAGGAGATGGTTGGATTTGTTCAAATGGTAAGAAAATAGCTTTATGGAAAAACAATGCAGAAATTAGGGCAGATTGGCAAAATGTGGCGAATGAGCTAGGGGATCTATGAGAGGTGAGCAGGTGCTAACTGTTTTATGGAGGAATGATGAGCTATAATTTCCTACAAGGGATCTGCACACTTACCTCTCAAAACTGACCAAAGCAAGAACCGAAACAAAGTTTTGTCTATCTTAACCTATTTTCTAACCTAAAGCCAGAAAAAATGCTAAACAATACCTTATGAACAAAAAATCATGCAAGATAACTATGGTAAAAGGGCATAAAATGATCTAAGCAATTAAATTTGAACCAATATCAACTTTTCCAACCAACGTATCACACTAGCAGTTGCATGAAGGAGCAAAAATTGTGTTTTTGGTGGCAGCAGCAGTGCCTTGTCCTCAAATCATAGTCCCAAGGAGGGAGAAAGGAGATTAAGACCTAATGTTAGACTTTTTGGATATTTTTCTGTCACTACAAAAACTTACTTAAGCAACTTGAAGCAAAAACAACTATTCTAACCATCAAAAGCAACCTAATCTAATGAAGTAAAATGAGTATATGCAGCAGAAATTAACTCATGAATGGAAACAAAAACATATAAGTACACAAAGGAGGTCCTAGGCATCTTGGGTTGGGCCCTAACCGAAGAGATTTAGCCCTCTGGAAAAAAATCAGTGCTAGCTCAAAACTTCAGTGATCTTCATTATCCAAAATAGTAGTTACATCACATAAAAAATGTCTCAAAAAGAGCTCGAAAATGAGCTGAGTATAATGCTGCACAAAAGTGCGAAAATATACTAAGAACTAGCTAACCTACAGAGGCTCGAAGCCTTCTTATTTATACAAGTGGGGATTCCCAACAGTCCTCCTAAAATTAAGGAACTCGGCTTCCTAGAACTGAAGATAACAACAACCCTACTTGACTTGCTCGGCTGCCCCTTGGAATCATGAATGTGGGCCTTTGTACTCCGAGATGTTGATGGAGAATTCAAGGAAGGGGTAATTAATGAAGGAGACACCCCTCCTACAAGTCGTCTTCCCTATTTCCCTTGAGTTTGGTTGCCATTTTCTCATAATTTCCTTGTCTTTGTCCAAAATTGTCCAAAAAATCTCCAATAAACATTCATTAGACTACATGGCAAAGTGACTATCCCCATTCACTCTATTGACATAAATATATTCAAAAACATGCACAAAACTATTGAGAATGGTGGATTAAATTGAAATAATAGGCAGAATGATCCCATATAGTTACCCATTTCTGCGGCTCATCAGTAGCGCCCCTTTGTCAAATATCCTTGCTATTAGCGTAGGACAATCTTTTGTTTCATGATCAAACATCGTGCAATACTTGCATGATGGACGGGTTGGGTTAGTGAAATCATGGGCATAGTGACTTGGTCCTCTGCAATTGTAGCAGATCAACTGTCCCCGACCTCTGCCAGGTCCTCCTCTGCCTCTGCCTCGTTCGTGCCCTTGAAATCATGTTCGCGCCATCCCCTTGCTCTGGTCAGGGGGCCACGTTTCAGACTGAACCCTGTAAGCGATAGTTCTATCCATCATCAATTCATAACTCCTGAAATTAAGCTAATCATGCCCTACTGACCTATAGAAGTTTTAGAATAGTTGTTTTGGTGTCTATACAAACTTTTGCAACATATGACAATTATCCGTGGCATGTTTTCCTGCTACCTGATAGATAGCGCACCATAACGCAGGCCCCACTCTCAGTCCTACCTGAGCTTATGGCCTCAAATGTATTGGTCCTCCTCATACAATATAGTTCACAAATATCAGACAATGGTCCTTGTCGTGGCCCTGACCCTTGCATTTCAGACACCACACCTCTTCGCGCACCACTGGTCGAACTGCTCTATCCTGCTTCAAGCTTTGCATCTCAAGGAAGATATTTTTCAACTGTGCATGGATCTGTTGAACCACCATATTTAGATCCTACACTAGTGTTTCATGCAGCCTCATTGTGATCTCCAAGGCTTCTTCCTGAGTTTTTATCTTCGGCTATGACAACGCAACCCTTAAGTGTGGTAGGAGCGAGGCCACAAACCACTCACAATGCTATTCGTTTGTTAGGTTCATGTTCGCTTCACGGATTGTACACTTCAACCTCTGATTGAGTTCCCAAGGTGTCTCTCCTAGTTGCATCATGATTTCTTTGAACCCTACAATGGACTGTGCTTCAGATTTAGGCCTACTAAATTCTCTATTCAGTGTTGTCTGGATGTCTGCCACTCCATCATTTGGGTTATCATTAGTGTACTTGATATAACAGGTTAGCGCACGATCCTACACAGCGCTAACCAATGTTTCCTTCTTCATGTTATCATCTATAACACCCTAAGCTTCGCATACAACTTTTACAATGAACTAGAATTGGTTTGGGTCCTCATTCCCCAAGCCTTAGAACAACGGAAAATTCACTGAATTTGCCATACTGAACCGCAATGGAGATGGAGTTGGTACGGGTGAAGTTGCAGGTGATAGTGGTGAAGTTGGAGGTGGTGTGGGTGGAGGTGGTATTTGTGGGAATCCTTGCCTTATTAACTAAATATCACTTTGTGGAGAAACCTGTGCTATTCCCTCTTCGTACCCTCGTGGAGGTGAAATCAACAAACTATATTTAGGATCCTTTTTTCCTTCATTTCTGTAAGTTTGTTCTGCTTCGCGTCGCACCAAAATAAAGGTAGCTGCATAACCCATTTTTTACATAATAACATTTTAATCCAGGTATTCAAAGATTTCACATATTTACCTCACAGTCCTTTGAAAAAACGTTGCTTTGCCTCATTGTAGCTGACTGAGGTGTTGACCGCAAATTCAATTACAAATCCTCCTATGACGCAATTGAGCCAATGTTTGACACAACGGGTGATCTTATCATCCAACGCTTCTAACCTTCACACTAGCTCCGGGGTCCACACAATAGGACCGTCAATTTTCCACCTTCCTCGTTATCTGCTAGCTTCATGATCCATTCATATATCTCAATCAGAAAGGAGAAGAAAAAGATTCCATGTATTTCTATATATAGGTACCTGTCCAGCCACTGTTCCTTTGTCAATCACCAGTTTCTATTCTCTTGTGCCACGACTTTGTGGATCTTCCTATCCAAATAGTCTCCAATCTCTTTCTTGGTTGGATTCTAGTGTTATGACATCACACATCCCTTATGCAAATTCCAGTCCCAGCAACGGAACCATTTTTTGGCTTGATGGGCCCTGACCCATGTTCAGCGTTAATTAGCCAAACAAATCCCTACACTACTGGCCCTTTTGGCATCGGCCCACGGAGCGTGCACAAAAGTCTCACTCGAAGCAGTATGGGGGGATGATGGAACCAAGTTTCTGCACCTTGAGATGGTCATGATGTCATTTTATTCCCTTTATTCCTGCCTTTGCGTAGGTCACTTCGCTCTAGGGCTTGCCATACGAGCCCTCTATTCTGTCCTTCAATACCTCCGTGAAAGGGTATGGCTGACCTTCGCGTAGCCTTCGATTCAGATAATTTCGCACTACTAAGGTAGCATATTGCTCAGATTGTTAAGTTATCTTAAGAATCTTACTTATCTTATTAGATACTCACATTTAGCACCACGTAAACAAATATTCTTATATGTGTTTAGTTATCCAACATAATCATACACATTCGCACATCACATAAGCATTACAAAGGAAATTCATACATAAAATGATACAACACATCAATTGGAACAAAGACACATAAATTGTAGAATAATTCTCTTTATTGATATCTTCTAAGTGATTACAGACTCTATCTACGTTGCGCACACAGCTGCAAGGGTCTGCGCACTCAGCTGCAGACTTCTACCTGAAGCCTCTCCATGCTCAGCTCCAGAGCCTCTACCTACATTACGACCTGAAACTTAGACTTCTTACTTTAGAGCTATGACTCTCTTATCTTGTGTGTCTCTCCAAAAATACTAGATCTTGGCTCCTTTTATATAATCTCATGGTCCGCAGACCATGGGTAGATCTCTTATAGCTAACGTTTCTTTACAAAACTAAGGGAGGACAACCCTTTATGACTTATGACACCTACGCACTTTGCGACCACAAAATGTAGAGTCTTTACAATTTTATTACAAAATTTGACTCACACATGGGATTTTAGCCCCAAAACTGCCCTTTGGGGGATCCCGTTCCCAACAGGTCCTAACCCAGGTTCGTCATTAATTAGCCAAGAAAATCCCTACACTACTAGCCCTTTCTATATCATTCCATGGAGCGCAGAATGAGGTCTCACCAAAAGCAGTATGGGGGGATGAAGGAGCTAAGTTTCCACACCCTGAGATGGTTGTGATGTCGGTTTTATACCTTCAACTCTTTCCTCGCAAAGGTCAATAAGCCTTTTGGGGCTTATCGATATGTTCTCCTTATTCGTCCTCTGAACCTCCACGAAAGTCTCAGATCATCCTTCGCAGACACTAGATAGATAGATCAAGCACTTATGCACCTCTGTGATTACTCTTCCTTCTATATTTACTAAGATTCACTTAATTATTGGTTAACTTTAACATGCATTATAGTTATCTTCGTGTATATAGATATTCTTACTTGCGTTCATATGATAAAGTAAAATACACAGGTTCACACATCAATATAGCATTAATTCATAACACCAGTATTCAATATAACATAATTGCAACATTCATAACAGAAGTAAAATAATGCATACAAAGATAATTCCAAAATACTTCTCTTTATTGATAATCCAGATTTCTAGTACAAACTCTAACTACCCTACGCACACAGCTATAAGGGTCTGCGCACTCAGCTACGAACTTCTACCCTAGGCCTCTGCGCACTCAGCTACAGAGCCTCTTCCTACGCTAAGGCTCTTTGCTCTTAGCTCTCACAGACCCATGAACTTACTCAGAACTCTACCAAAACTTATGACTTCCTGCTTAGACTCTTCTAAGACTCCATTTTTACACAATCCCATGGTCTGTGAACCAAGGGCGGATCTCATCAAGCTGACACAACTATCTAAACTGAGGGTGGAAACCCTTTTTGACTTCTTAAATTTTTGCACTCCGAGGACACAAAATGTGGAGACTTTACATTATTTACACAAAAATTAGGCCTTTGGCCCCAAAACATGGGCTTTTAACCCTAAAATTGACCCCAAGGGACCTGTTCCCAACATTTGTTAAGACAGTATTCGAATCGATCCCAAAGATATGTAAATTTCATCTGGCTTTGCGGAGCTTGAAACTATAACACATGGAAGCATTCTGAAAATTCCATAGGTGATTTATGTGAAGCCTTCCATTGTTGTAACAATTTTTGGTCAAGAGGTTCTAGATCAAAATGATGGAAAGTAGGTTTAGTGAGATCATAGAATTGGTCAAGTGAGTGCACACTGCTAGGAGGCAGACTGCAGCATCACTGTTGTGGAGATTCAAGAAGTGTGTATGAAAGGACAGACTGAACCTCTTCTGCAGAGAACTCATCTACATTCTCAAGGAATACATAGAAGTCTTCTATGTACTCAAGAAAGGCTGCTTCACCTTCACCATCATATGTGAATTTAGACAAGAGATCAAAAAATTCCCTCATGATGTTGAGAGGCACGACATGCAAAAGACATTGGGGAGGGATGAGTGTAATATAATCCATGATACATGTGAAAAGGTTCAAAATAGGGTGAGAGGACAAAGCTTGTCATCTGGACCTCCTTCAAGCACCAGAAATGTTGACGGTGCTGGACCCGCCAACATGTCAGGGGATCTCCCTAGTAAGAAGTCCCAACTAGACCTCAGACTGTTTGGTGTAGAAGTCCTAGCAGTGGGTCGTACAGTATCGCCTTGACCACGGTTTTGCACATAGGAAAGTAATATGTCCCTATTGGTAGCAAGGGTATGACATATGCAGCAAGTCAAGGAAGGTGCATGAGCAGTTCTAACACACGGAGGGTGAGGTGAGTGCCACCCTTAGAAACTTGTGGAAGCATGGAGTTAATAAGGGAACACATGAGAAAAGATGCATCACAAAATGGAAGGTAAGTGAGATAGCAATCCAAAGTGATGGTTAAACCAACAACACATTTTAGTAAGATTCATACATACATATACAGAAAATAGCTACACATGCATGCGTAAGAAAACATATACATATATCATTTAGAGTAACAAGATAGATGAAATACAATATGACATACACATGAAACATGCCGAGTCTGTTATATTAAGAAGTGAAAGTTCCAGTCATAAAATACATCCATGACCAACCACTAGTTCCGATAGTGGAATGTTACAGTCACTGCTGCCTCCTCCTCCAAAGAGATATACTAGCTCTGCACAGTGGAGAAACCAAGGATCATTACATTACTCTCTAAGATTTCTCTAAGATACACCTATCGGAAGCTTGGCTAACCAAAAGCCTCCACAATGAGTAATGAGGGACTATATATATCAAACAGTGGGCTGGCCCTTGACATTTCCCTTTGTGACAGTTCATCTACCCTCATGACTCTTCATATACCCTATGACTATTACATCCAACAATCGACACTTGAACTTTCACTTGATAAGACATTACATACACTCTTCACATGTACCCATGTGAGATAAAATAGGCTCGAGCAAGCCATACAAGACATCACTACGACTCAGACAACTGTGGGAAGATCACCTCTTTAACATCCTCATGATGGTCGACAGTGGTGAACTGATGCCAAGATTGGTAGTCCATGTACTCTGTGGTGACATCTTTCTAGAAATGAACTCTTTCCTCCACTGCATCTAGGTACACCACTCAAATTCCTCTATATAGCTCATCTGATAGCATGTGCATCATTGTCTTGAGGGCGGCTATACCATTGACATATTGATGCATGGTGTCTCAACTGATCACCAAGTCTGCATTGGTGGCTATGTGCATTAACTCATCAAAGTAAGAGTGAAGCTCTAGTCTTGACTCGTGCCTTTGGCTTTGGCTCGATGAGTGTCCCAACAGATGGGATCCTATGTGCGTACATAAAAACATCCATACTCCTGAATACCCATGCATGGAAGCTTGTATAGTGATGAGTTGTGGGAGATCTTCATTGTTCCAGATCTAACTCTAGATGCGTGCCTTTAGCTTGACCCCTCTGGGCTTCATCATCTTGTGAAAGTGTAATGGGGCTCCCTTGTATCTCATTTTCCATGTTTGCATGTAGTCAACTGTAGTATGCATGTTTGAAAAGATACGTGCTCTCCTAGCACATCGCTACTGCCAACCATTGAGATGGACAACTACCTTATGCATAGTACAAAAATTGGAATACAATGCCCGCATATCTATCTCAAGGGACAATACTTCATCTAGTATTGCCTTCTTCAACTCTGCTTGGGAAGATGTTGTAACCAATTCTCCTCCTTGCTTGGATGTCTCTAGCTCCTTAGCCATTCACTCATTCTCAACTATCAAGAAGAAAACACTCAAGCTAGTGGCTCCGGCATATGCTCTGATAGAATCAACCAATGTTGTTGGATGCTTGTGCACGTCAGAAATGATCACTCATTCCTCAAAATACACAAGAGATGTGTTTTCATACGAAGTAGAGACTCTACGAGATTTCACAACTCTATGCTGCGACTCGTCGAATGATATGTTGTGCATCTCTCCTTATGGATTGTCTCCAAGGATCTCAGTGTCTCGTTGCTGTAAACCTAGTAATGAATCCTCCTATAATTCGATCGAGCCAATGATCAATGGCACACGTGATCTTATCCTCTGACGCTTCCAACCTTGGCACTAATTCTGGGGTCCACACAATAGGATTATCGAGTTTCCACCTTCCTTGGCTATCTGCTAGCTTTGCGATCCACTCATACATCTCCATAGGGAAAGACACGAAGAAGATTTCGTGGATCTATGTGTATAGGTAGTAGCCTAACCACTCTTATTTTGATAGCCACGAGTTCCTGTTATCCTGCACTGTGAACTCGTGAATTCTTTTTTCCAACCAGCCTTCAATTTCCTTCTTACTTGGATTCCAATGATATGACATCAGACATCTCTATGTAGATTCTGGTCCTGACAATAGAACCATTTGTTGGCTTGATGGGGCCTGACCTAGGTTTGGAGTTAATTAGCCAAACAAATCCCTACACTATTGGCCCTTTCGGCATCAACTCGTGGAGCATGGATTGAAGTCTCACCCGAAGCAGTATGGGGCGATGCTAGAACCAAGTTTCCACACCCTTGAGATGTCTAAGGTGTTGATTTAGTCCAATTGTGCATACCTTCATGCAGGTCACTTTGCACACTGTCCTAAATTTTAATACCTCCGCAATCTATTATAACCCCCTTTTGTGTAGCCCTAACCTGGGATTGAGGTTCTTTCGCGCTGCTATTGCAGCGTCCTTCGCTACTTCCCCAAATTACACCACGTATATTACTTATCTTCTTAAATATCTTAGGTAACTTCATGTAAGCAGATACTTTATCTCACATTCACTTAATTAACACAATCACATATGTTCATGTATCATATAAACAATAGAAATGCAATTCATACCTAATACATTCAATGCAACAAACAGGAAATAAAGACACAGGAATGATATCAAACTTCTATTTATTAATGCTTGCAACCATTATATACTCGACTCGCTCTGCACACTCAGGTGCAGGGGTCTGCGCACTAAGTTGTAGGATACTAGGCCTCTGTGTACTCAACTGTAGAACCTTCTCCTACTCTATGACCCAAACTAGACTTTACACTTCAGATACTTTGCTACGCTTCTATTCCATGATCATCAATTGATTGATTTACAACTTAGAGCCTCGCTCTATTTATACAATCCCATGGTCCACGGACCATGGGTAGATCTCTATAGTCGACATTACATTACAAAATTAAGGGCAGACAACCCGAATCATTTACAAGCTATGTGCTTTGTGCCCACAAAATGTGGAGTCTTTACATTGGAGTTACAACTTTTGACCAAAATTTGGGCTTTAAGCCCCAAAACTTTCCTTGGGGGATCCCACGCCCAACAAGCCCCCAACACAAACATCATGACTCTCCCTTGAGTCACTCTGTTTGTGCGGAGATCTTTGTGTGAAGACCTCCCAACTTTGCTTGTATTGCTGCAAGATCGAAAATGCACTGAGTGGATGCCTGATGCACTTCCTAGACACGTTATTCAGAGACCGCTATAGTTGAAGTACTTCCCTGAACCTATTCCCGTGTCCCTTGCATTTGCGCGATCTTTGCTTCAATAGAGGTTGTAATGAGGAATGGCTCATCAATCCATGGTTGTACGTACACCTTCAAAATGGCTTCCTTGTGTCGAGCAACATCCACCTACTCCTTGAGTGCTTTCACCTGTTGCATTTGTGCGAGCCTTTATGTAACGACAACCATTTGCATGGTCCCTTTTACTTCATCGTACCTCTATTGTAGCTCGCACGCCTCTATATCTAGGTGTTGTATGTTCGAGTCCTCCTACAGAGTAGTGAGAACCTCGAACGAGTATTCGAACAACTTTGTGCAGTGCTTCACTGCACTGTTGACCTCCACTATTTCCGCTATAATTGCACTGCCACACTATTGCTTGACCTCCAGTGGCGTTGAAGTGTGTGCCTTCAATTGTAGCTCAAATATTTGAAGGTTCAGCTTCAGCTGAACTTTGGCCATCTCTTCCTTCACGTCACACACCCCTACTGCTAGTTTTCATATGTGTGCCTCCATTGGTTCCTCTGCTTGGATGGCCAACTTCGGGACCATCTGGTAGGCTTCCTTGACCACCTGCAAAAGTTTTCAGTTATGTGCCACTACCTTGTCACACTACAGGCTCAACTATTTAACGTTGATGCGTTGCTTGCTCATGACCTGGAGCACGTGACCCTCCTTGGCTCGTAGTTTTGTAATAACTCCATCCTGCAAAACATAGAGTGTCTCTCGAGGGAGTGCAACCATTTTTATCTCGACTCCCTTCAACCCACTAACCATATGCCTGTCTACCTCATTTTCTATCATGAGTGTGCCCTCTGGCAACACTATAGTGTTGGTCATTCGAGCACACAACATTTCCTCGGCTGGGCGACTGTGCCTAGTGTGAGGCTGGTTGACATAGTACCAGCCTATGGAGTGCACACCTGCAACTCCTGTATCTATGCTCAAAGAGCCCCCAACACCATCTGGTGTTCCTTTGTAAACTATTGGAGGGTCTCCATGGTGACGTCCCTCACTGTCTCCCCGATGTCATGCAGATCTCCCTTGCTAAGGGTTATTAGGTCAAAGGAAGTCTTTGAAGTCTTTGACTTCTTCCATGGCCCCACCTGCTCTCTTGGGTGCTACCATTTTAGTTGTGTGGATGTTGTCTGCAGGTTGGTGCCACCTTATTAAGTATTTGTTTCTTGTTCATGTGAAGATGACGTCTGACCTTCGTACTCCTTCTCTACTGCCTTCTACTACTCTTCCACCGCCTTCACAACATCACGCGCCTCCTGTGCCTTGGTTGTCGCTACTTCATTCCTTCACTTTTCTGCCAACTATGCCATATGTAGTTTTTCCTCATCCTTTTTCCTCTGCACGACGAACTTCTCTGATTCCACCATGGAGCTGTCTTGAGCTTTCCACTCTGGTGGCCATGACTGAAGGACAATGAATATGACATCGTCCATCGCCAGATAAGGGAGCTCATTCCATGTCTTCGCGGGGTGCTTGTGCGCCCTAATGTATACGTGGTGGAAGTCCACCATGAACGCTGCAAAGCTCTGTAGATTGTTATAGATAGTAGGCGATAACCACGTCTTGCGGTTAATCCCCATTCTGATGTTCATCTCCATTAACACCCAGAATATATTATTGTCCCTGATTCTCTGTGCATCTCTAGTTTCCCACATCGAAGCATACTTCGCTGCCTCTAGAAGATCCTGTGCAATTTTTGGGAACTGGTTATCCTCGGGAAATTTCCATGCCACCAACACGATGGAAAACAACAACCATGCATAATGAAAACTCTTCCCCTACTCCTGTGTCTTGCGATAATTCTCAAGGAATTATCTACACAAGTGGTCTGCCCAATTAAACTAGACCCCTTCAGCACATTGCACGGCAAGTGCAACCACTAGCATGGGAACCTCATCCGTGCGGCATTTCTCCATAACCTTCCTAGCCAATATCTGCATTACGACTTTGACGACAGTGTTGTTGATGTTGGTATCATGTACTCTCTCTTCTTCTTCTCCATCTTGAACGTTTTCTTCATGGCCTCTGTGATGGCCCAATCATCTCTTTTACACTTTGAGATGTTTGCTGGGTCATTTCCTTTACAAGGGAGCTGGGTAATTCTGTTAATTAAGTGGTCCATGATGGGGATGAGCTTCTCCATCCAGAAGCACCCATCATGCACTGGGCAGAGAAGCCGCCTGATGATGAAAATAGTTACTGGGGTGTGATGGTAATGTGGCACATAGAGTAGGTTTAATAGTCTTGCCTTTTTTACACTGCTCAACCACTAGCACAACTCCAACTCGATGACTTTGTGTAATGTGGTTTTCTTCTAGTGCATTGGCTATGCGGTTGCCAAATGTGGGAACTTCTCGTGGTCCACGAGATCCCAGTCTTCAAATTTTAGCATAGACACTCGCCCCAAGTGCACTCCATCAAAAATGATGTCGTCGAGGAGCAATGGAGTCTGCATAGAGATTTTTCTCTCATCTAGGTCTTTGGGCACCCTTGCTTTCCCCTTCTGTGGAGGAACATTTGTGAGCAGCTTGGTTAGAGGGTCCGCACCCTAGTTTTCCACCTCCATCTCTACATCCTCTTCCTCTTCTACCAGAATTTCTTCAAAGTCTTCATCCTCCTCATCGGCTTCCAAATTGATCACCTTCCCCTTTTCTTCCTTGGTGAGCCGCATCCTTAACAGATTCCTAGGGGACACATGTATTGGTACCATAGGCTACTTTCCTTTCTTGGTTCTTAGAGTGTGTGATGATTTAGGGATTTCTGCAACTATCGCAACATTTTTTGGGGCTTCTCCTACCATCATGGCCTGTGCAGCCTCCTCAACAGTCATTGCTCGGGTAAGTGCTCAAACAATGACTCTAACTTCAAAAGATCAAACAAATCTGGGTTCATGAATCTCTGGGTGTGCAACAGCTCAATTCTCAAATGGCCAAGTGTTGTTCTCTAGACAACCCTTTGTAATTTATAGCACCTTTTGAATTCAAATTCAGCCATTCCCCCAACATTTGGTCCATTAATGCTCACTTGGGGTAGATTTTCAAGAATCTGGTCCATAAAGTTTGCCTTAAATGCCTACTATCGGCTCCATTTGATCTCAAGCCAAACATCACATCATGAATAGTGACTATAATGGTCACTTTCCAGCCAACCTGCATGAAAATGAAGCTACCCTCGCGCTGTCGCATTCCTTGTGACACTTAGATAATGTGTGCAGTCTTAACATTGCACAGCTCCTAAGCAGAGTAGTTTATAGTCCCGCACCTCCTTTTAGTCCCGCAGTCTTAACATTGCACAGCTCCTAAGCAGAGTATTTTATAGTCCCGCACCTCCTTTTAGCTTCTTGGGCCACTAAGACTGTTCCTCCTGTGACTAGTCAAATGGTTGGGCCACCTATGTATGCCTTCAAATGACTGGCATTGACTTTTCCTGGGAAGAGTTCTCCATTTAACTTTACCAACTGCACTGCACCACCATTTGTGATCTCCTCAATAACATATGGTCCTAACCAATGCATTCTAAGCTTCCCTAGGAATTTATTGAACTTATTATCATACAACAACACCGAATCATTCACCTTGAAAGT
This sequence comes from Pinus taeda, assembly GCA_000404065.3. NCBI lineage: Eukaryota > Viridiplantae > Streptophyta > Pinopsida > Pinales > Pinaceae > Pinus > Pinus taeda. The sequence goes on from APFE031169516.1 coordinate 73,448, forward strand.
GTGCAACTTAATATGTCGATCGTGCCAGGTGTTTTTGCACTGCTTTTGCACCTACTGGTGGAATCCAACCAAAAATTGTTCTTCTTCGAGCTCCTCCAACTACGCGAGCCTCTCCTCAAGCACTCCATTGTCCGTCGTACCTATGAGTGCCGCTATGCACAAACTAGGCATGATGTACTCCATAGGCATTATGGCTTCCACTCTATAGACAAGCATAAAAGGTGTCTATCCCATCAGTTTCTTGCATGTTATCCTATAAGCCCATAATACTATGGGTACGTACAGGTCCCAATCACTTCGTTACGCATTGCATACCTTGTTCAGTGTCTTGCATACCCTATTGAACGCTTTCATGCAGAGAACCTTTTACATGGTTGTTCTTCCTATGTAATGTCTCCCCAACGTTAAGAGCCATTTGCACATTTTTCCTCCCAACACACATTTATTGAAAATACCTTTCAGCGCGGAGTTCATGTGCATCCGCATAGGTTGTTTTCTATATGCCTACATCCACCTAGCCAAACTTGCATGTAGATTATTCTGTCCATTGTATTTGTCTATCAATCACACCCTAGGCTTCCCAAATTGTGTGCACATCATTCTCCTACATTCACATCAGTCGTCAAAGCTCCCTTTGTGTGTACCCCACCACCTTGTGGGTGTAGCACATAGTATCCAATCCAAGGCCTGGAAGGGTTTCTTTTCTAGCACCTCCCTTCCAAATTTATTTAGGAATGTATCTACCTCACTTAGACCATCATAAGTAGGCAGGCCCCTTACTTTTGTCGATACGTAGCGCAATGACCTTATCATCATATTGTAATTCAATGTAGTTACCTCATGTAACTGATTCTACCATCGCTCCATCTCCTCATCCGAATCTGAAGTACAGGAGCTTTCGCACTCCCATGCAATCCACCCATTTGTGGTGGGATTAACCCAATCCTAGTTTCATGCTATTATATTATAGATGTAGTCCAAATCATCATCACTTTCATAGTCACGCACCGGCTCTGTATAGCGCGATCCCTCAGCAGTGTCTAAGGGTATAATTATGTGTAGTGACTTATTTTTGAAAATCATTTTTTGCTTTTTCTGATTAATCATCCCATTCATGTTAGTGGTCTAATCAATTCCTAAGAGTGTGGGGTAGGGATTTTTGTCATCAACAATCTCTATCAATTCAAAGTCTGCTAGCGCGCTTACTCCCTCAATGTCCACGGTCATGCCCTGCAATCACCCCATGGGTATTATTTTCTGTTGGTTCACCATTCGTAGTTGAATAGGAGACCACTACAGTGTAGGTCTCCCCATTTGATCCCATGTCTAACTTGGAAAAACATTCACATCCAATCCTAAATCCAGGATAACTTTATCCATCTCATATTCTCCGATCTACACAGTTAGTCTCATCTCTCTTCCCGTTCTTGTCTTATGTTTTCCAATCTTCCTGACTACGTGCAGTTCTCCTGGCATGGTCCCAACACATCTATTAATGAGTTCCTATAACCCTTTTATAGCTCTACTGTCGTGCAGTAACTTAATACACGTTTCCAAGAATGTTGTGAGCATGGATGGGTCCATCTCCAACTTCGGTCTATCTTTTCTTCATGAAGTGGAGGCCTCAGCGAAGCTCTTTCTGGCCTCTATGAAGGTTTCCCGAGTGCTCTCCAAATAAAACTTTGCTTCCTTTGTTAGAGCTCTACAAACCCAACCACTATCCTCTAGTTGTTTTCCTTTGTCATCTCTCATATCGATTCCACTTCGAAGCACAATATTTACATTCAAATATTCCTCACACGGCTTAAACCTCGTCATCTATAGGTTCTGAGTTGGGGGAGGTGGTAGCACTCCTTTGTCGCGTATCCTAGCTATCAGTGTAGGACAATCTTTAGTCTCATGATCAAACAAGTTGCAATACAAACATGACGGGTGCCTTGGATTTGTACAATTGCGGGCATAATGTCCTGGCCCTCCGTAATTGTAGCATATCAACTATTCGTGACCTCTTCTAGGTCCTCCTCTGCCTTAGCCTTGTCCATGCCCCTGAAATCCTGTTCATTCCATTCCTACATTTTGATCAAGGGGCTGCATTTTGGCTTGAACTCTGTAGGTGGGAGTTCTATCCATCATCAACTCATATATTCTACAAGTGCGCTCATCGTGGCCCACAGACCTACAAAAGTTGCAGAAAAACTGTTGCAAATTTTGCGTGTACTTGTAGCAAGGGACAATTGTCTGTGGCATCTTTTCCTGCTATTTGATAGATTGCGCACCACAAAGCAGGTGCCACACTATGTCCTGCTTGCGCTTCCAGTCTTAAGGGAATTGGCTCTCCTCATGTGAGGTAATTTATGAAAACTGGGCAGTGGTCCTTATCATGACCCTGACCCTTGCATTTTATGGACCATACCTCTTCACGCACTTTTGGTCGAGTTGTCCTGTTTTGTTTCAGACTCTACATCTCTAGGCATAAATTCTTCAATTCTGCATGGATCTATTGAACTCCCAAGTTTGGATCCTACATCGGGGTCTCATGCAGTCTCATCGTGATCTATAAGGCCTTTTCCTGAGTCATTAGCTTTGTTTGTGATAGCCCACTCCTCAAATGTGGCGTTAGCAACACTACAAACCATTTGCGATGTTGTCCATTCATCATATTCATATTAGCTTCGTGAATCATGCATTTCAGTCTCTGATCCAGCTCCCTTTCCTGGAAGAATCATGATCTCTTTGAATCCAATGATTGACTATGCTTCATACGTAAGCCTGCTAAAATCTCTATTTAGCACAATTTGGATATCCGTGATTCCTACACTTGATTATCATTGGAGTGCTTAATATACCAGGTCAGCACACAGTCCTGTAGGGTGCTAACTAGTGTCACTTTCTTTATATTGTCATCTATAACTCCTTGTGCTTCCCATATAGCCCTTACAACAAATCAAAATTGGTCTGGATCCTCATTTACCAATCCCTTGAACACAGGCAACTTTATCGTGCCTTCCATATTGAATCGCGGTGCTGGTGGAGGTGGTACGGGTGAAGATGGAGGTGATGGCGGTGAAGCTGGTGGCGGTGTAGCTGGGGGTGGTATTTGTGGAATTATTTGCCTTATCAAATGGATCACACTTCACAAGCTCTTCCTCGTCCCCTCACGGAGGTGAAATCAAGGGCTAGTTTCTAGTCCCTTATTTCCTTTGTTCCTATAACTTTTTCCACTTCATGTAGCCTCGAACATCAAGGTAACTACAAAATCCTCTTTTCACACAATAGTATTTTAATCCAAGTATTCAAAGAATTTTCATACTTACCTCGTGGTCCCTTGAGAAAGCGCCACTCTGCCTCGCTATAGTTGACTAAGGTGCAAACCGCAAACTCAGTAATGAATCTTCCTATAATTCAATCGAGCTAATGATTAACAGCACATGCGATATTATCCTCTGATGCTTCCAACCTTCACACTAACTCTGGGTTCCACACAATAGGATTATATATTTTCCACCTTTGTTGGCTATTTTCTAGCTTCGCGATCCACTCATAAAACTCAGTAGGGAAAGATGCAAAGAAGATTTCATGGATCTATGTGTATAGGTACCAGTCTAACCACTCTTCATTTGAGAGTCATAGGTTCATGTTCTCTTGTGCCATGAACTTGTGAATTCTTCTGTCCAACCAACCTTCAATTTCCTTCTTAGTTGGATTCCAATGATACGACATTAGACATCTCTATGCAAATTCTAGTCCCGACAATGAAACCATTTGTTGGCTTGATGGGGCATGACCCAGGTTCAAAGTTAATTAGCCAAACAAACCCCTACATTATTGGCCCTTTCAGCATCAACTCACGGAGCGCGGACTGAAGTCTCACCTGAAGCAGTATGGGGGGGATGTTGGAACCAAATTTTTGCACCCTTGAGATGTCTAAGGTGTTGATTTAGTCCAATTGTGCCTACCTTTGCATAGGTCACTTCATGCACTGTCCTAAACTTCAATACCTCCGCGATCTATTATAATCGCCTTTCGTGCATCCTTAAACCGGGGTTGAGGTGCTTTCACATTTCCATGGAAGCATCCTACGCTACTTCCCTGTTGGCCATGGAACTCCCCCAAGGCATGTTTTGGGGCTCAAAGCCCAATTTTTGACCTAATCTTGTTCTAAAGATCCACGAAATGCAGGCGGAGAGCGCGAAAGTATGATAGAGTCACATGGTTGTCTGCCCTAGTTTTGTAATGTAATGTTAGCCTACCCATGGTCCGTGGACCATGGGATTGTCTAAATAGAGTGAGGCTCTAAGTGTAAAAGAGAATAGATAATGGGAGAGAAGCAAGAGTCTAAGTAACTAAGTGTGTCTTTGGGTCATAGAGTAGGAGAAGGCTCTGTAGGTGAGTGCATAGAGGCCTAATAGTTTGTAGCTGAGTACGCGGACCCCTGCAGCTGAGTGCGTAGGGTGGAGTCGAGTCTCTAACTGAGAAAGGAACTAATAAAGAGAAGTTTTATCATAATTATGTGTATTGTTCTTGGGTTAATGCATGTTTGATCTAATTTGCAAATATACTATTTATTTATTGTGCACCTGTATGAATGGTTTATGTTGTTAAGTATAACTTAAAGCATGCAAGTAGGCTAAGATAATCAACTAACATTGGAATACCAGTAGAGTCTTGGGTAATAATGAAGAAGCACAGTGTTCAGCCCCTAAGTAAGGTTGCACGAAGGGAGCATCTCCGGATGCGAGGTACGGGAAAGTGTGTGAAGTGACTTGCACGCAGGGTTGAACTGTGGACCAATTAAACTCATTAGACATCTACAGGGTGCAGAAACCTGGTTCTAGCACCCTCCCATACTACTTCGAGTGACACATCAGTCCGCGTTCCATGGACTATTGTCGAAAGGGCCAGTAGTACCAAGTTTTTTTTGGCTAAATCAACTATAAACCTGGGTCAGGCTCCAGTAAGCTAACAAATGGTTCCATTTCCGGGACCGGGATTGACGTAAGAGATGTCTAATGTCGTATCACTGGAATCCGATAAAGAAAAGAATTGAAGAGTGGCTAGATGGGAAGATTCACAAGTTCGCGACGCTAGAAAAAAAAGAATCCGCGAGTATTGACGGAAGAGTGGTTAGATTGCTACTTATATATAGAAATCCATGAAATTTTCTTTGCATCCTTCCTGAGTTGTACAAGTGGATCGCGAAGCTAGTAGATAGTCAAGGAAGGTGTATGCTCGACAAACCTATTATGTGGACTCCAAAGTTGGTGCGTGGAGTAGAAGCATCAAAAGATAAGATCGCACGTGTCATGGATCACTGGATCGATCGAATTATAGGGGGATTTATCACCAAGTTCACAGTAGATACTTCAGTCAGCTATAGCGAGGAAGAACGATGCTTCCTCAAAGGACCATGAGGTAAGTACGTTAAATCTTTGAACACTTGGATTAGAATGCTACTTTGTGAGAAGTAAGTTATGCGAATAAATTGATGTTTGGAGCTACATGAAGTGGGAGGATCTACAGGAATGAAGGTGGCATAGAACTATAAACTAGCCATTTGATTTCACCTCTGCGAGAAAGCGAGGAAGAGCTCACAAAGGTCTCACCACCCCCACCTACACCACCACTAGTTTCATAATCTTCACCCACGTCTTTGCCCACACAACCTCCACCACCACCACAGTCTGATATGGCAAGTGCAATAAAGTTGTCGGTGTTCAAAGGAGTAGGGAACGAAAATCCAGGCTAGTTTTGGTTCGTGGTAAAGGTTGTATGGGAAGTGCACGGAGTCACGAATGACAATATAAAGAAAGCAACGTTGTTCAGTGCTCTGTAGGATCATGCACTGATGTAGTACATTAAGCACTCCAATGACAATCTGAACGTAGGGATCGCAGATATCCAAGCTGCTAAATAGGGAATTTAGCAGACCAAAATTAGAGACAAAGTCGATTATTGGATTTAAGGAAATTGCGATGCTTCCACACGAGACCCCCTGGGAGCTAGATTAGAGATTGAAGTGTATGATTCATGAAGCTAACATGACCTTGACAAATGGGAAACACCACGCATGGTTTGTAGCATCGCTAACACTGCATCTAAGGAATGCGTTGTCATAGAAAAAGTTATATGGGAAGTGCACGGAGTCACGAATGACAATATAAAGAAAGCAACATTGTTCAGTGCTCTGTAGGATCATGCACTGATGTAGTACATTAAGCACTCCAATGAAAATATGAACGTAGGGATCGCAGATATCCAAGCTGCTAAATAGGGAATTTAGCAGACCAAAATTAGAGACAAAGTCGATTATTGGATTTAAGGAAATTGCGATGCTTCCACACGAGACCCCCTGGGAGCTAGATTAGAGATTGAAGTGTATGATTCATGAAGCTAACATGACCTTGACAAATGGGAAACACCACGCATGGTTTGTAGCATCGCTAACACTGCATCTAAGGAATGCGTTGTCATAGAAAAAGTTATCCACTCAGACCAAGGCCTTGGAAATCACAATGAGACTACATGAGACCCTGATACAAGATCCTAATATGGGAGTCCAATAGATCCACGCATAGTTGAAAAAATTGTGTCTTGAGATGCAAAGTTTGAAACAAGATAGGATAGCTTGACTAGAACCACACAAGGAGGTATGTTGTGTGTTGGGTAGCGGATCTCCCCATAGTGGGTTTTTGGGGCTTGAAGCTCGAATTTTGGTCAAGTATAATGTAAAGACCCCACGAAATGTGGGCACGGAGCGCGAGAGTATAGGGTTGTCTATCCTAAAATAATATAATTTAATGTATGGTATGTAGGCATACCCATGGTGCGCGGACCATGGGATTGTATAAATAGAGCGAGGCTCTGAGTGTAAAGTCAGTTTTAAGTTTTTCAAGAATATGGGTTTTTGGATGATTAATTAGCTCTGATTATAAGTCTAAGTCTTGGCTGGTAGTAGTAGTAAGAGGCTCTTTAGCTAAGTGCACAGAGGCCTGGTAGAGTCCATAGCTATGTGCATGGACCCCTACAACTAAGTGCGCAGGACAGAGTTGGGATTGTACTTAGACAGAGAATTAATAAAAATTAAGTTGATTTTGGAATATTTTGTCTATGCTTCTATTATATTTATGCATCTCTTTACAGTTTATGATTGCACGCACTTATTATGAATGTTGAATGATTAATGAGAACATTGGGCCCACATAATTAAGTTAAGATCTATAATAAAACCACAGTAAGGAATAACGATCTAGACATCGCCTCTTCGCGCTCTTACAGAGCTACATGGAAACAGTTGCACAAGTTGCGAAGGACAGACAACTGCACGGAGTAGCGCAAGTGCACAGGTTCGGTTCGTGAACTTCCCAGACTTCATCAAGACATCCCTAGGGTGTGGAAACCTGGTTCCAACACCCTCCCATACTACCTCGGGTGAGACCTCAGTCTACGCACTGTAGACTGTTGCTGAAAGGGCCGGTAGTTTTAGGATTTGTTTGGCTAAGTCACTTCTGAACCTGGGTCAGGCCCCAACAAGTCAACAAATGGTTCTATAGCTGGGACTAGGAAATGCCTAAGGGATGTCTGATGTCGTGCCATTGGAACCCAATAAAGAAGGAAATTGAAGAGCGATTGGACAAGAAGCTTCACGAGTTCATGACATAGGAAAATAGAACTCCGTAGGTATCCAAGAAAAGGTGGCTAGATTGCTATGTGTATACGGAAATCCACGAGATCTTCTTCACATGTTTTTCTTTTGAACTGTACGAGTGGATCACGAGGTTAGCCAATAGCTAGGGAAGGTGTAAGTTCGACCAACTAATAGTGTGGAATCCAGAGTTAGTGCGCAGACTAGAGGCATCATAAGATAAGATCACGCGAGATGTGGAACATTGGCTCGATCAGATAATAGGGGGATTTATCACTGAGTTCATGGTAGACATAACCATGAGCTACAGTGAAGAATAATGACGTTTTCTCAAGGAGCCACGAGGTAAGTACATTAAATCTTTGAATACTTGGATTAAGATGTTGTTATGTGAAAAGTGGGTTATGCGAATATATTAATGTTTGGAACAATGTGGAGAGGAAAGGTCTACAAAGGTAGCGAGGGATTAGGAAACAGTCCCTTAATTTGACCTTCGTGAGAGAGGAGGGAAGGGCTTGCTTGGGTCTTTCCAAGAAGTGCAGTCAGTTTGATAAGGCAACGCATTCCGCAGCTACCACCTCCACTTACGCCATCACCCACTTCACCTCATTCACCTCCATCTTCACCCACTCCACCTCCACCAAACTCGTAGTTCAGCATGGTGAGCATGATCAAGCTACCCATATTCATAGGTGTAGGGAATGAGGATCCAGACCAGTTTTGGTTCATCGTAAGAGCAATATGGGAAGCACAAGGGGTCACGGATGACAACATTAGTAAGGCTACATTGGTGAGCATGCTACAGGATCACACATTGACATGGTATATCAAGCATTCCAATGATCACCCAAATGTAGGAATAGCAGAGATCCAGAATTCACTGAACAAAGAATTTAACTGGCCAAAATCAGAGACACAGTCAATCATCAAATTTAAAGAGATCAGGATGCTTCCAGGTGAGACTCGCTAGGATTTGGATCAGTGGCTAAAGTGTATGATTCGCGTGGCTAATATGATGCTCACGAATGTGCAACATCGTGGATGGTTTGTGGCATCTCTGACACCACACCTAAGAATGACACTGTCGCAACAGAAGCTTTCTACCCGAGCTGAAGCATTGGAAATGACGATGAGGTTGCATGAGACATCAATACAGGATTCAAGGCTGGGAGTTCAATAAATCCACACACAACTACAGAATCTCTGCCTAGAAATGCAAAGCTTGACAACGATCACTATCCAGTATTTGCTAACTACTTGGCAGGAGGGGGGCCAATGCCATTGAGAGCAGAGGCATAGGCAAGGTCGAGTGCAACACCTATGCTATGGTGTGTGATTTGTCAGATAGGAGGAAAGCAAATAACGGATAATTGTCATTTGATGAAAAAGTATACACAGAGTCCCTAGCAGTTGTTTTGTAATTTCTGCAGGTCAGTAGGTGATGATGAGCATACTTTTCGTAGCTACGAGTTAATGATGGATTGGACCCCAACCTATTGGATGCAGATAGAAATGCGAGCCCTCAACCTAGCGGTGGGGATGGCGCGCACTGGATTTCAGGGGAGAGGTTGAGGACAAGGAGGAATGGGGCCAGGAAGGGGCTACAAACAGTTAATTTGTTACAATTGTGGAGGACCAGGGCATTAAGCCCGCAATTGTACCAACCCAACGAGAATATATTATTCATACTATGCTTAGTTCGATCATGAAGCAGTAGATTGTCCTACGTTGATCACATAAATGCGCGAGAAAGGAGTACTACAACCTACTGCGACTCAAAATATTCAAATGATGAGGTTTGAACCATGCGAAGAAGACCCAAATGTGAATATGGTGCTTAGAAGCGGCACGACCACATGGTAGGATAAGGAGAAGTAGCCCGAGGAAGATACATGGGTTTGTAAGGCTCCCACAAAGGAACCTGAGTTCGACTTGGAACACGTAAAGGAGACATTCATGGAAGCTAAGAAGAGCTTCACGGAGGCCTCCACTTCAGGTAGTGAGGATCAACCAGAGATAGGGATGGATCCTTCTATGCTTACTGCCTTTTTGGAGACATGCATGAAACTATTGCGTGAAAATAAGGTAGTTAAGGGACTACATGAGTTGATAACTAGGTGTGCAGGGTCAGTGGAACCGCACGTAGTCCAAAAACTGGGAAAGCATGCATTGTGCACCAGGAGGGAAATGAGATTGACAATGCAGATTGGTGAGTATGAAATGGATCAGGTAATCTAGACTTGAGTTTAAATGTGAATGTATTAATAAAGAAAACATGGGAACGCATGGGTAGGCCCATGTTACAGTGGTCCCCTATTCAATTACAAATGGAAAACCAACATAAGTTTTTGCCCATGGGGAGGTTGCAAGGGGTAAAAGTTGATATCAAAGGCGCGAGCACACAGATAGACTTTGAAGTAATAGAGATTGTCGATGATAGTAATCCATATCCTGTGCTGTTAGGAATAGACTGGGGCACATATATGAATAGAGTCATTAACCTGAAGAAGCGGAAGATGATATTCGATAAGAAGTCCCTTCACGTAGTAGTTCCGCTAGATCTAGCTGAAGGAGCATGCTACACCAAACTAGTACGTGACGATGGAAGCAACGATGAGCTCGATTGTATTTACCAGATAATGGCACAAGACTAGGATTGGGTGAACCCGAGTGCAGATGGGAGAATCTCATGGAAGCGCGACAATTGTCGTACTTCAGATTTAGACAAAGAAGTAGAACGATGGCAGGATTGACTGCACGAAGTGATAATGCTGAATTGCAACATGATGATTAGATCACTGTGTTGTGTGATGACAGAGGCAAGGGAACTGGAAACATATGATGGAGTAATAGCGGTGAATGAATTCCTGGATAAATTTGAAAGTGTAGTACCAGAACAACAGTGGTACAGTGCACTGGAATGGGCGTTGCATGCAACACCCGCATGATGGTGGGGTACACATCATGAGACCATTGTAAACTGGCATGAATGTAGAAGACCGATGCACTTGCGGTTTGGAAGTCTCTAGCTTCAAACGAGAGCGAGGCAACCAGGATGAAGCAGTTTGTACGCCCACCTGTGTCGATGGGTGCAGATGTGTGCTATGTAAACACATCCTTGACTAAGGATTGAAATTTAGAACTAGACATGGCGACACACACCAAAAATATTGCATTACTAAGCATTCAAAAAGCTATGCGAAATCATGAACAAAGTTCTCCAGGCGAGACGAACTGACTGGGACTTGCACATAGCAGTGGTTCGGTGGACCTATATGGCCATAAGAAAAAACCAGAGTGTGGAAATGACCCCAACACTGACGAGAAGAGATGAAACCAAAAGAGAAAAGAAGAATCCCCATACCACAGCTCCCATAGTTGGGACAGTATGCAAGGACCTAGGTAAAGGAATTATGCAGTTACAGGAAGCCATTCGACAAGGGAGCTTGAAACTTTGTGAACATGAATAATATTGGGTATGGCTGAGAAAGAAAAGCATGACATTGGACTAAGAAATTATAAAACTGCAAATCAAAGTCGTGCAAGCAGGCTACGCCAAGAAACTAAGCACGATGGGACAAGGTCTAGCCAGCCATACTACTGCATTAAAAGAAGTTGTGACCCTGCTACCATGGTTGCGACCGCACCTTACTAGACAAAGTAAACTAGGGAGCGTACCATACTAGGATGAATTCGACGCACTGATAGACGCAAGGGTAATTAAGGGGTTCCTGTGGCCCAAGCTAGCAGGAAAATTGAAGCCTCACACCAGCGGTATGACCACTTGACTATCTGTAGTAAACACAGTCTCAGCACTCCAAGCAATTGAAAGAGGGTACGGGACTATAAAAGAGTCTATATAGGAGATGCGTGAGACGGAGGTTGTGTGTAGGATCGGGATGTCACATGGGTCACGACCGCTTATAAGGGGCTACGATGCTGCATGGGTAGGTTGGAAGGTGACCATTGGTGTCATTATTCATGACAAGAGGTCCAATTTAAGGCAAAAGGGAGCAAGCAACGGACAATTAAGACAAGAATTAAGAATGAGATTTGGGACAATCTGCTGACTAGAAGGGATTAATGACGCAAAAGTGGGGGGAAGGGTCAAATTAAAATTCAGATGTCACTATAAAAACCCCAGGGCTAGCTCCAAAGCAACACTTGGTTGTTTGAGAATTGAGTAAGTACAAAGCATTGAGTGTCGTGTACTCTTACCATCCTCAAGTGTGGACATAATGACAATTGCTAGAACAATAGTGCAATTCGCTGAAGTTACCACGAAGCCCCATATGGCCCATGAGGAGCCTACAGAGGTGGTAGCTGTGCCAAAAGTTCCAAAATCAGCACGCATGCTGCAGCCACAAAAAGAAACACAAATGATGGTGCCAGTCCGGGTATCCCTAAAAAACCCAAGGTTTGGAAAATTGTCAATGGCTGAGAAGGGAAAAGTCGTCACCAATGAAACAGAAGAGGAGGAGGAAGACTTATAGGCCCTAATTGCCCAAATTGAGGTGTAAGATGATGAGGTAGAGGATGTCTCCCAAAAGCATTCCGCGACGAAGTTACCTCCATACATCCCCTCGTGGAAGGGAAAAGCCAAGGTATCGAAGGACCTGGAGGCCACAAAGGGAGCGCTCTTGACCCCACTCCTCCTCGATGATATAAGATTTGAAGGTCCATCATTGCGATGAGTACCAACTATGAAGTTCACAGATTGGGACCTCGCGGACAGCGAGAAGTTCCCAAAGTTGGCCGCAGAGAAGTTAGTAAAGCAGAAATGGTTGCGTAGTGTGGAGAAGGCTAGGTTACTCCATCTGCGATGGATACCCCACTACCACCACGCGCCCATCACCATTTTTGTCATCGGGAAACTACTATGCCTGGTGCATCATGGGTATCTCTGGCTAGAGGATCTGATTCCCATCATGGCTGATCTAATCCACCATATATCTCGATTGCCAGTCAAAGGAAATGACCTCGCAGCCATAGCAGGAAAAAGTAGCGACTTGGGCCTCACAGAAGACCAAGGGGTGCACATAGCCACCCAGCTACTGGCTGACAAGCTAATGAGGAAATGTCACTCTGACAAAGTACCAACATCTGAGATTTTGTTGGTAGAGAAATGCGTAGAGGGGGTCTAGCTCAACTAGGTGCAGTTCCTATGTGACTAATTTTTAACGAACCGCAGGGAGACCGAGGGGTAAGGTAAGACCTTCCACTATGTGTGGTTTCTCTTATCCATCCTGTTGGTTATAGAGGAGCTACTGGCGAACAGTCAGTTTCCTACTACTAAGGGTGACCCGGTACACCTCGCTATGGACTACAAAAGACGTGAATATGATTCGTGAGATAAAGGTGTTCTGGGTGTTCATGGAGGCATGCATTCAAACATGGATCAACTGTAGGCCACGCTTGTCCCCTACAGTATATAATAGCTTGCAAAGCACGGCATAATTCAAGGTGGATATGCATAACCTGTATATCTAGGCGTGCAAGGATTCAGCCTGAATGTAGGTGAAGCTGCCGTTCATTGCAATGGATGATGCAATCTTCGATGTGATGGCATCATGGTCTCCAGAGTGGTGTGCTCTAGACTTGGCAGAAATGGAGAAGATCACAACGTAACAATGAAAGGAGGACACCAAGCTACACCTTGCATAGCTAGTTGAAAGGACGTGCTAGGAACAAGAAGTAGCCACACGGTAGAAGGCGGCCGATGCAGCAGCAACAACACAAAAAATAGAAACCACAACCATGCCCACTAGAGAGGAGAAGGAAGGCCACGAGATGTCCTCGGAGGAGCAACCCAGGGAAGTAGATAGGGAGGAGGACCACACGGATCCAAGTGTGACATTAGCACAACTCAAGTGGCCACGTGACCCAGAGAAAATAGCCCCCAGGAAGAAAGGGAAAGCCACGAGGACATCCATCAACCTGATCATGCTCACAGAAGGTGATCTACTGGATATCAGCAAAACGATTTGAGAAGTTGTAGAGGTGCACTCCAGGGATTGCAGATGGAGGAAAGCACTGTGTTGGGGGTGCTCAGCATGCAGCTACAAGGTATATTGGTAAAACACCCCCAAACAGGCACAATGGCCCAGTATGTCGCCGCAGGAATCGATGAGGCCGAACAGTCGTTGTGTGCCTGTAGGGGTAACACCTTCATCTTGGCTGAAGGTACATTAGCAGCAGCAAGTGAGGATGACCGGGCTGCGATGAGTAGCATGACAGGCATTAGTTTGAACTTGGCTACCCTACCATGTGAAATACTATACCAGCTACAAGATGGGGTCATCGCCAAACTCCGCGCCTGGGAAGGTCGAGCGATCCAAGTCCTGCATGAGCAGAAAATCAACATGGACCAGCTTAGCATCCATAGGGATGAGTTGATGGCGCAAGCTAGTGGATTGGAGTAGGCTGTAGAGGATGCATGGAGGAGCGTTCTAGAGTTGGCCATGCTGGCAGAGCTACTAGCAGCAGAACGGGTCCATGGATTGGCAGCTGGAGTTCGCAAGGCCTGGGAGAAAATGACAAAGGTTTAGTTGGAGCTGAACCTACAAATGATCAAGCTATGATTAAAGGTACAACCGTCCACACCCCCGAAATTCTGAGAGCAGTGAACCCGTGGTATCCTGATGGGGTTGAAACAAATTGGCCAGGCGACACAGGGGTGCATTGGGATGTTAGAGCAAGAAATCACCATACTTATGCACTTCTGGGAAGACCCAAACCTACAGTGCCTAGAGGCAGAGGCATGCGAGATGCAATAGGAGTATGATAGTGTCTGGGGCACTGTGTAGATGGTTGCCCTTACTCAAAGACTCACCAAACTTCAGCAGGCAAGGGCACTAAAGGACTGATTAGGCGTCACACACCAAAAGGGAGTCCTGCTTAAAGCATGCATCTAGCCATGGATTGATGAAGCATTCACAGTCACAGCTGCCATTGGAGGGAAGCTGGCATAGATGCAAGAACTGTATATAGTTGGATAGGAATGTGACCCGACATATGAAAGTTTACAGATACGCATGCAACAAGTACTATAGGAAGTAGAATAGCATGTTGTGGACACCCAAGCTGCATGCGACCTGCTGCATGAACTTCACCCAAAGATCGCTGCACCCGCAGAATGACTCAGGATGAGTCATGATGATTGTGTTGGGGGCCTGTTGGGCAGTGGATTCCCACATAGTATGTTTTTGGGGCTTAAAGCCCAAAAGTGTAATGTAAAGAACCCGCGAAATGTGAGCGAGGAGCGCGAGAGGCTAGGGTTGTCTGCCCTAACATAATGTAATTGAAGGTAAAGTATGTCGGCCTACCCATGCTCCACGGACCATGGGATTGTATAAATAGATCAAGGCTCTAAGTGTAAAGTCAGTTTTAAGTTTTGGAGGAATATGGGTTTTTGGATGATGAATTAGCTCTGATTCTGTAAGTCCAAGTCTTGGGTGGTAGTTGTTACATAGTAATTTGTCACTGTCTCCATGTCAGTCTTCCTGCTGTGTCATGGGACCAAATTAATCATGCTCATGCTCTCTAATGTTGACAAATGACCCACTTTGCCAAAGTTCTTCTATCATCGCAATTGTTGTAAAAATAAACGCGCTGATGAGCGCTCCAAAACTGACCTAATGCGCTGCTAGCGCAGAAGTACACGTGATTCCCGCACTGGTCGAATTTCATGTGATAGTGCATCCATTACTTATATCTAATCATGCTGATATGACTTTCTTTGTTATTCAACAACGATGTCATCGCTCCAGTACAGTTATTTACCCACGATGATCCGGTCTGGGTGAGTTTGTTCTAATAGCTGGCCTTCCAGATGACTCCAGACCTGGTTGTTGGCCTTGTAAATGTCGCCCTCCCTTCTCTGGCATGTCTGTTTCATCATTTGAGCACTTCCTGGAGATAAGTTTCATCCTCCCACATCATGGAGACTCTTCTCCTATTTATGCTCCCCTTGCATGAGCTGCTAGTTTGGAAATTCATTGTGTTTGGAGTGTTCTGATAGTATGTGAGCTTTGATAGGTTCTTGGTGTGACAAGTGTGGATTGCTAGCGTGCTTAGCAGGTTGTGAAGTGTTTCCATCTTGTGTTAAATTTTTTTGAGAGAGAGTTTTTTCTGGGATTCTACCTTCAAGGGGTATGCTTGCGGACTTGCTGGCTAGACCCAGCAAGGAGATTTGACGTCCGAATTGGTTGTATTCTCTTTGCTTATCAATAATAAAGACGACTTCATTATGGTTCCATCATGTGTCTTTTATTTGATGTTTGAGTTGGTATCCTTTTCTAACTGATAATAGTTGCATTTCCGGATTTTATGCTTGTATTTGTTTGTTGTTTTGACGTGCAGGTGTCTTTTATGGATATCATGAGGATTGTGACCAGCTGAAGTGAAAGAACGGAAGCGACGACCCTTCTACGAATATAGCGTTGGATTCGGGTCGCTCTCATCTGCCTTTATTTTGCATTAGGACCTGCGTGTTAGCATTGTTTGATTGTTGCTAGACCTCAGTTAGGCTAGTGGGATCGCCTTTGTCCGCAGAGGGGATTTACCTACACAACAATTTGGCGACTCCACTGGGGAGTTTTACCTTGTTGTTTGATTTGTAAACTTTAGATGGAGCCTGAAGCACAGCTAGGTAGCCTTCGAAACACTATTGCTCTGCATTAGCAAAGTAGATTAAAGCCACTTCAGTCAATCTCCAGTTTGGTTTACAAACTGAACAGCTTGGAGCTAGCTTTTGTCCTTTTCTTGTTCATTTTTTCCTTGAGTTTGAATTTTTCTCTCTTTTCAAAGTTTGGGGATTAGTTCTCTATTTTTTGGGTTTCCTGGTTCGGTCTGGGAAGTGCCTTGATTGTTTAAAGAGTGATTGCCTTGGTTTGGGTGTTTTTAGCTTGATTTTGGTCGTTTTTTAGCTTCATCGCGGTTTATTATAAAATAGTCGCGCTGCCATCGCATAGCCCTTTCTGTGACTTCCTGATCATCGCGTTAATACACAAAACATTAGCGACGGTTCTGAAAATCGAACCATCGCGGTTAAGTCGTGTACTTCCACTCTGACATCGCATTGTTGCTATGTTTAGCTTCTTATCAGTGCACTGTTGCTGTGTTCCACCCACGTTGATTCTTGTAGGATTGAATTTCTTCAATTCTGCCTCCTGAGCCTGTTGGTCTTGCTATCCCCTGCTGTTTTCACTTGATTTATGACTTGATTTTCATTGTCTGAAGATTGAAGCACTTTCTTGTGAGTCTTGTTGAGCGAATCTTGCTTTTTGCTTTGTGACCTAGTTTTATTGTTCCAAGTTTGTTGGATCAACTTTGCTTGATTACTCGTTTGCAAAGGTTCGTTTACTGCTTGCTATTGGTTTGATTGAGCCTTCCTCTTTGCTTGCTTTTGCTTGGTTGTTTAAGTGATCATTGTTGAACCAATCTTGACATTGTTTCGATTTCTTTTCACTACCCGGGAACGGATCACAGTTGTTTGGGGTCAACCAGTTTTTCCACATTTGTCTGTTATTGTTTCTCAAAGTTTGTTTAATGCACTTTGCCATCAACAAAAAGAAAAATCTCTTTTTCTTTGTATTAGTTAATGAGAATTAGAAGCTTTTCATTTTGATTAATGATTAGTGATCTCAAAGAAAACTTTGTGAATTTCCATTAGCTGCATTAGGGAAGCTATTTGTTGTTTTGTGATCATTTCATTTGTGTGAAAGCCCTCTAACTCTATTGTAATTAGCATTCATTGAATGGAATGACATATTTTGGCATATAGTTTGCCTTTAGGCAATTTTGAGAGATTTCATACGGTAAGGCCTAAAAACTGAAACTTAATTCAAGATCAACCTTAAAATGAACTGAATGAACTTAAAAACGCATTGGAACATAACGCTCACTGTTTAGAGGTCTAGGCTAGAGACGTGCTTCGGCGTCGTTAAACCTAGTAACTTTTGTTTCACTTAAGGTTGGGCGATTCCTCCTTCCGTGACGCAACAAGTGTTCTAGCACAGATTTGTGCTCCCACGTACCGTCGCGTATATATGGGGAGACTCCACTAGGTTATCATCCTTGATCCACAGGAAGCCGTGTCTGCCGCCTTACAGCCCGCAATGCACCGAACATAGCATTCAGGAAGATTGACTGCCGTACGGAAAGTCCTTGGCTTTCATATGATCGCTAAGGTGTATATGCAGTTTTACAGATTGTCTGGTAAACCTTTTTGCCTAGCTCTCCAGAGTAGTCACTTTTGATCCTTTTTAGACTCCTTAAATGAAAAGGCTCATCTGAGCATTTGTCACTTCGGGCTTATTAAAAATTTGAAGACGATTAAAGTCATCCTTTTGTCCTTTTCTCGACTCTTAAAAAATGAAAAGGTCAAGTTATGTCCTTGCATCTTAAAATTTATTCGGCGACGATTCACATTTGCCCGGTTAGAACTTGTTTGTGTTAGCTTGAGTAGGGTTCTTTCTCATTTAAATGGCAACTTTTCCAGAGTTCACCAACCCATGCATCCCCTCTGATGGGAATCGTGGTCATTTCTCTCCTTTAGGAAATGTTGGTGCTCCTTCTTGGGTTGACTGTTGGGTTGCCTGTTTGGTTGTTCTCAACCTCTCTGGTCCCTACCATCTCGACTGCTAGTCAATCGGTTCCTCCACCCAAACAACATCATGTTGATTCTAAGGTCGACCTGTCCCCTCCTTCACCTGTTTCTGCGTCCTCATCTTCTACTTCGCCTAGTGAAAGTTTGGATTCAAGTAACCAGGTGGCTAAGAAGAAGAAGAAGAAGACGAAGAAGAAGAAGTCTCCTAAGGGAGAGGCTAAAAGTGCAGTGACTGCTCCAAATCCAATTCAAGTCGAGCCACCCTCTTCTCCTCTGTAGAAGGTCAAATTTCCTTGTAGATTGTGCAAGGATAACCACCTTCTTCATGATTGTCCTAGCATTCCCAGGATCCTTGAAGTATGGTCTCGCGATCCAGCTCATCCCTCATCGTCCTCTGAAGCTCATGGCAATGCCACCCTATCAACTGACAACATTCAGAAGAAAGGGAAGATTCGAATCCCCTGTAGACTATGTGAGGGCAACCATCCCCTTCACCTTTGTCCGCTCATGGATAAAGCTTCCGCCATTTTGGAAAGTCTTATAGCTTCTTCGCCCCAACTTCTTGTTGGTTATTAGAGGCTCCCTTCAGACTCTCTCCCTGTTGACAAAGGGATTGACTTAGATTTTTCTCTTGTCCAGGCTCCTCTTCCCAAACCTGGCTATGCCAAGCCTGCTCCAGACCAACCATTGGTCAGAGAGAGTATCAACTTGGGTTCACAACCTGTTGATTACTCTGTTCCAGAGGAGCATCATGATTCTACTAATCATGTTCTTATCGTCTCATTAGATTCTCCTGAGTCCAAAAATGACTCTCCTATCCCAGCTGATCCTGAGAGTCCTTCTTTGGAGCAGGGGGCAATCATATGATTCCCCCACCAAGTAGTTCAGTCGTTTCCTTCGACTGGAGTCACTGACTGCTTTCTGCCTTCCATCCTATGTGCCTTTCTAGATTAGAGTACATGCCTATGATAAGGCAGTACTTGGCACTATCTTGGATGAGGGTGCATCTGTCAATCTTATGCCTTCCACTACTTGGCAAGCTTTGGGCTCCCCATAGCTTGTGCCAATCGCACAGAATCTGATGGCGTTTGATAGAGGGTCTAGTCAACCGTTGGGGATCCTCCCACAATTCCCTATTACTTTGGGTGGCAAAACCGTCTATATAGACATATTGGTTACCCAAGGTGCTTTAGATTTCAATCTTCTCCTTGGTCGTGACTATGTTTATGCCATAGGGGCCCTCATCTCTTCACTTTTCTGTGTGGTTTTCTTTCCACACGATGGAAGGATTGTGACTATAGATCAATTATTGTTCTTTAGTCCCCCGGTGCCTCCTTCACAGTTGTCATCCCCTCCTGGTTTTTATCCACCGATTGTATCTGCCCCACCGCAGGTCAACTACGTGGCGACTTATCCTGTGCCTGCATCCAGTGATGCTGCCGTCATGCATAGTGTCCTGGGGGCATTGGGTCCTGACTTCCAAGATGTGACCCTTCCACCGGGAGTGGCACTCTTGGAAGCACTGACTTCCTGTTCATTATGATGAAGTCTGGTCGGAGCAGAGTTCGCTTTCCTATGTCAAGCTCCTTAAAAAATGAAATTAGTTATGGACGGAGCAGAGTTCTCTTTCCTATGTCAAGCTCCTTAAAAAATGAAATTAGGTATGGACGGAGCATGGTTCACTTTCCTATGTCAAGCTCCTTAAACAATGAAACTAGGACTGGCTGGAGCATATTTCGCTTTCCTATGTCAAGCTCCTTAAAAAATGAAACTGGGACTGGTCGAGCATAGTTCCTGATCTTGTGTCAAGCTCGTTAAAAAATGAAACAAGGGTTATGAGGATAGTTCTTTTACTATGTCAACCTCATTAAAAAATGAAACAACTTCCTTTCCAAATCAAGTCTTTTGGTTAAGATTTCATAAAATACAATTCGAGTCGTTCCAAGATCTCGAAAGTGAACCTTCATTCCATCCACTTTGTTGAATGCCATGAAGCTTGGGGGGCATGTACCTCATTTTGCGTCATTATGCTGGGGACATGCGAACTTATAACAAGCATAGTTTTTCGTTTCAAGCTTGTGTAAACATGAAACCGAATCCAAGCAGAGTTCTCCATGGTTCAAGCTTTTGTAAAAATGAACCCATACCCGAGTCACCTTTAAGCTCTTTTCTAACTCATAAAATATGAAAAGATTGTCGAGTATTTCTTCCCTTTTTGGCTCGTTAAAGAGAATAAAAATGGAGGTCTACTTTCAGCTCTTTTCTAACTCGTAAAATATGAAAATATTTCCGAGTTATTCCTCTTCACTCGTTAAACGTAAATAAGAGGCGGTCGTCTTTAATCCTTTTTCCGACCGTGTAAAGACGAAAATATTGTCGGACCCTTGTCACTTCAGGTTCATTAACGGTTACGAAGTGACGTGGTTTTGATCACTTTTTTACTTTTTCATATCAAAGTCACTACTTATGAAAAGTACTCCTCGGTCGTAATGATCAGGCGGTTCTTTCGAGCATAGTTTTATACTTTTTCTGGCTCGAGAGACAGAATTCTACGAAAAAGGACCCCCCCCTTGGAGTTCACTTTTCTGCTGTCTTTTCAGACTCTCTAAACATGAAAAGGCGCCGAGTTCTTCCTTTCTCAGACTCGTTAAAACTTAATGACATCAGATTCTATCGAAATGACACCTTTCAAGCATATGCTATCCCCATCAAGCTTGTCATCAAAAGAAATAACCGGGGTACTCGCCAGAAATAGTGGGGAAAATGGAACCACAATCATTGTCGTGTCGGCAGTATGTCACTCTTGAACATGGCACTTGTCTGCATTCGTGTTTGGGTGGGGACATCTCATCTTGTTTTTACACTTGGCTCCGTGGGTTTGGGTTACCTTGTTTGACCTCTCATCTGCTCATTGCCACGTCATCATGACCCCTAATCATTTGATGTCAAATACTGCCAAGTCCACTGTCGTGCTACCAATATGTTCAAGAGAAGTTGACCTCTGCAGAATACTCAACCTCCCTCTGATACCTCACACAAAACATTTTATCCCTCTCTGTCTCCGTGTCGATGATGTGGGAAACAATATGGCCCACCTTCGATCAAGGTCACCTTCTGTCGACTTCAGCTCATTATCTAGGAAGTTGACCTAGAGACTCCCTTCAGGTGCCTTAGAGCCTGCATGCCTCAATGGTAGGTTCTTCGTGTTCGACACGAGGTTTTCATCATTGGCCTCCGATCGAATGATTCTGCGGGTGTTCGACGCCAGCCCACTGATTCACACGCCGTAGATTGTACCTATAGTACCTTGAGGACCATTGTCATTATTGGTGGTACCTCTCGTGTCTGTTAACAATTTTCATCATTGGCTAGTAATTAGACGATGTTCTCGCATGTTCGAATTCAACTCCTATATTCGCATGATTGAACTTGTACTTTGTTCGGGTCGAGATGGAGCGCAAGACCCTGGGTTTTGTCTCTTGAAATCTAGGTTGCGATTTTGTGGATTATTTTGATCATTACATGACTCATTGATGGATGGCTGCACCCATATTATTTTGATCATTACATGACTCATTGATGGATGGCTGCACCCATACCTGAGTCTTCACGGATGGCTGCAACCATACCTTTACTATCATCACGGTCTCATTAACTGGTTGGCCGCGTCCATACCACGGACCTCTCTCATATGTCTTTTGGATGGCTGCGCCCATGCCTAGACTACAGGTAATTGATTATCAGAGATATCAGTTGTACATACGTGCAGGTTCTTCCTGGTGGTGTTTCAGTTCATCCAGTTTCGTAAAGCATTTCACCCCTCCCACTCTCTCGGGCTTCATGCTTTAGGGGGCATCTGTTACATAGTAATTTGTCACTGTCTCCCTGTTAGTCTTCCTTCCGTGTCATGGGACCAAATTAATCATGCTCATGCTTTCTAATGTTGCCAAATGACCCACTTTGCCAAAGTTCTTCTATCATCGCGACTGTTGTAAAAATAAACGCGCTGATGAGCGCTCCAAAATAGACCTAATGCGCTACCAGTGCAGAAGTACACGTGATTCCCACGCTGGTCGAATTTCATGTGACAGCGCGTCTGTTACTTATATCTGATCGCACTGATATGACTTTCTTTGTTATTCAGCAGGGATGTCAACGCTCCAGTGCAGTTATTTACCCGCGATGATCCGGTATGGGCGAGTTTGTTCTAACAGCCGGCCTTCCAGATGACTCTAGACCTGGTTGTTGGCCTTGTAAATGTCGCCCTCCCTTCTCTGGCATGTCTGTTTCGTCATTTGAGCCACCTTCCTTGGAGATAAGCTCATCCTCCCACCATTCATGGAGACTCCTTCTCCTATTTAAGCCTCCACCATTGCCATGAGCTGCTAGTTTGGAATTCATTATGTTTGGAGTGTTGCTAATAGTATGTGAGCTTGATAGGTGAGCTCGGTGTGACAAGTGTGGGATTGCTAGAGTGCTTAAGGAAGGTTGTGAAGTGTTTCCATCTTGTGTAAACTTGTGTGAGAGAGAGTTTTGTCTTGGGATATCTACCTTCAGGGGTGAATGCTTGAGGGACTTGCTGGCTGGACCCATCCAAAGGAGGATCTGACGTCAGAACTTGGTTGTATTCTCTTTTGTTTTATCAATAATAATAGACGACTATCATTATGGTTCCACTCATGTGTCTTTATTATGATGTTTGAGTTGTATCCTTTCTGACTGATACATAGTTGCATTTCCTAGATTTTATGCTTGTATTTGTCTTGTTCTTTGCACGTGCAGGTGTCTGTTCATGAAGATCTTGAGGATTGTGACTAGCTAAAGTGAAAGAACGGAAGTGACAACCCTTCTACGAATATAAGCGTTGAATTCAAGGTACGCTATCATCTTGGCCTTTATTTTGAAATTAGGAACCTACGTGTTAGCGTTGTTTGATTGTTGCTAGACCTCAGTTAGGCTAGTGGGATCGCCATTGTCCGCAGAGGGGATTTACCTACACAACAATTTTATCTGTTACACAGTAATTTGTCACTATCTCCCTGTCAGTCTTCCTGCTGTGCCATGGGACCAAATTAATCATGCTCATTCTCTCTAATGTTGCCAAATGACCCACTTTGCCAAAGTTCTTCTATCATCACGACTGTTGTAAAAATAAACGTGTTGATGAGCACTCCAAAACAGACCTAATGTGCTGCCAGCGTGGAAGTACACGTGATTCCCGCGCTGGTCGAATTTCATGTGACAGCGCGTCCGTTACTTATATCTGATCGCGCTGATATGACTTTCTTTGTTATTCAACAACGATGTCATCACTCCAGTGCAGTTATTTACCCACGATGATCCGGTCTGGGCGAGTTTGTTCTAACAGCCGGCCTTCCAGATGACTCCAGACCTGGTTGTTGGCCTTGTAAATGTCGCCCTCCCTTCTCTGGCATGTCTGTTTCATCATTTGAGCCATCTTCCTTGGAGATAAGCTCATCCTCCTACCATTCATGGAGACTCCTTCTCCTACTTAAGCCTCCACCATTGCCATGAGCTACTAGTTTGGAATTCATTGTGTTTGGAGTGTTGCTGATAGTATGTGAGCTTGATAGGTCACCGGTGTGACAAGTGTGGGATTACTAGAGTGCTTAAGGAAGGTTATGAAGTGTTTCCATCTTGTATAAACTTGTGTGAGAGAGAGTTTTGTCTTGGGATATCTACCTTCAAGGGTGAATGCTTGAGGGACTTGCTGGCTGGACCCAGCCAAAGGAGGATTTGACGTCAGAACTTGGTTGTATTCTCTTTTGTTTTATCAATAATAATAGACGACTATCATTATGGTTCCAGTGATGTGTCTTTATTATGATGTTTGAGTTGTATCCTTTCTGACTGATACATAGTTGCATTTCCCGGATTTTATGCTTGTATTTGTCTTGTTCTTTGCATGTGCAGGTGTCTGTTCACGAGATCGTGAGGATTGCGACCAGCTGAAGTGAAAGAACGGAAGCGACAACCCTTCTACGAATATAAGCGTTGGATTCGAGGTAGGCTCTCATCTTGGCCTTTATTTTGCAATTAGGAACCTGCGTGTTAGCGTTGTTTGATTGTTGCTAGACCTCAGTTAGGCTAGTGGGATCGCCTTTGTCTGCAGAGGGGATTTACCTACACAACAATTTGGCGACTTCGCTGGCGATGTCAGCGCGGAAGTACACGACTTAACTGTGATGGTTCGATTTTCAGAACCGTCGCGACTGTTTTGTGTATTAACGCGATGATCAGGAAGTCACAGAAAGGGCTATGCGATGGAAGTGTGACTGTTTTATAATAAACCGCGATGAAGCTAAAAAAACGACCACAATCAAGCCAAAAACTCCCAAACCAAGGCAATCACTCTTTAAACAATCAAGGCACTTCCCAGACCGAACCAGGAAACCCAAAAAACAGAGAACTAATCCCCAAACTTTGGAAAGAGAGCAAAAATCAAACTCAAGGAAAAAATGAACAAGAAAAGGACAAAAGCTAGCTCCAAGCTGTTCAGTTCGTAAACCAAACCGGAGATTGACTGAAGTGGCTTTGATCTACTTCGCTAATGCAGAGCAATAGCGTTTCGAAGGCTACCTGGCCGTGCTTCAGGCTCTGTCTAAAGTTTACAAATCAAACAACAAGGTAAAACTCCCCAGCGGAGTTGCCAAATTGTTGTGTAGGTAAATCCCCTCTGCGGACAAAGGCGATCCCACTAACCTAACTGAGGTGTAGCAACAATCAAACAACGCTAACACGCAGGTTCCTAATTGAAAAATAAAGGCCAAGATGAGAGCCTACCTCGAATCCAACGCTTATATTCGTAGAAGGGTCGTCGCTTCCGTTCTACGAATATAAGCGTTGGATTCGAGGTAGGCTCTCATCTTGGCCTTTAT
Organism: Pinus taeda; assembly: GCA_000404065.3. Classification (NCBI taxonomy): domain Eukaryota; kingdom Viridiplantae; phylum Streptophyta; class Pinopsida; order Pinales; family Pinaceae; genus Pinus; species Pinus taeda. The sequence goes on from APFE031169516.1 coordinate 98,598, forward strand.
TTTGCAACTAGGAACCTGCGTGTTAACATTGTTTGATTGTTGCTAGACCTCAATTAGGCTAGTGGGATCGCCTTTGTCCGCAAAGGGGATTTACCTACACAACGCATAGGTTGGCTACGGAGTTTCGAAGGACCAAGGAAGAGGCCGCACGGCTGTAGCTCGAACTCAGTGCGCAGATCGCAGCATTGAAATTGCAGGTCCCACCACCAACACCTCCAGAGGTAGTAGTACAACACCAAAACATTTTTGATATGGGGCGCGCGATGCTGGCCTGGTCACTTGAAGAATGTACCGAGTTGCTAACTCAGTCGATTGATATGCTCACTGTCCTTCAGGAAGATCCCACACTCCACAGGTTAGAAGCAGAGGTCTAGGAACTTCAGCATGCCTACGATCAGCTCCGGGGAACTGCACAGACCGTTGCCATTCTGCAACGGTTGTCTAAGATGAGGGAGGTGCAGGACATGAAAATCCAAGCAGAAGCCACAAGACAGAAGGAAGCTGTGGTGAAAGCTCGTATCCAACCATGGTTGGATGAGGCATTTGCAGTTTCAACCACCATAGAGTGTAAGGTAGCACACATGAAGGCCGAATGTGCTAGGATGGAGACAACTGAGATAGGGGCAGAAATATCGGTACCACAGGTGGAACGAATGCAGTGCATGATGGAAGAATTTGCTGCTAGTACAAATGGCGCACGGAAGTTGTTGACTGATCTCCGCGCAAAGATGGACACACCAGCTCAATGACTCAGGACGAGTCATGATGATTGTGTTGGGGGACTGTTGGGTAGCGAAAGCCCCGCAGAATGAGCATGGGGCATGAAGCTTGGAATTTTGGGTAATATTAGGGTAAAAGACTCCACGGAAAGAGCAGAGTGCGAGCTATAGGAGGTTGAGTCAAAGGGCAGTCTGCCCAAAAATATTGTAAAGAAATAGTAATAGAGTCGGCCCGCGGTGGGATCGGGGGCCAAGGGAAAGTATAAATAGAGCGAGGCTCTATGAGGGAAAGGTAGTTCAGTTTTTGCATTTTGGATTCTATGATGTAATGGGTGAATAGGCTGAGAGCAGTTGTAAGTCCGAGTCAAGGGAGTAGGGTAGAATGTAGTGGCTCTGCAGATGTGTGCGCAGAGGCCTAGAGAGTCTGCAGCTGTGTGCGCAAACCACTGCAGCTGAGTGCGTAGGGTGGATCTGGGTGTATTGTGGAAGATTGATAATAAAGATAAGTTTCTTCTGAATTCTGTGTTTCTTGCGACTGTACTCTTTTATGACAAACGTACTGTTATGATTTCTACATTTGCTACGGTTGAATTCATGTGAACTAGATTAATCTTGATGTGTGAAGTCACCAAAAGTAATAAATTTTTGCTTAAATATTGTTTTAAATAGATCAAACTAGTAATAAGTGATTCAATTTGTAATAAACATGATAAGGGTATTCGGATTTGTGTGGATCTAGAAGAGTGTGAGGTTGTAGAACAACGCGTGAGCCCAAAACCACATCCAAAACATCCCCAGGGTATGGAGACCTGGTTCCAGCACCCTCCCCTGCTACCTCGGGTGAGACCTCAATCCGCGCTTTGCGGGCTGTTGCTGAAAGGGCTAGTAGTTGTGGGATTTGTTTGGCTAAATAATTCTTTTGAACTTGGGTCAAGCCCATATAAGCCAACAACTTTACTACAAATGATAAAGAAGAAGGACCAAGAGATCTTATTCAATCAATGGTTATCCCAACCATAAGGAAGAGGCTAAATTGGTTGAAATCTACACTAGAAGATGCTAAAGGACATGTAGCTGTGAAAGGGTCCTCTAGGGAAAGTAAGAAACCGAAAAGGTATTATGGTTATGCTGCATATATAACAAAGATGATTGAAGTCGAACTGTCTACATTCTAGGAAAATGAGCATAAAGAGGTTTCGAAGAAAGCTATGTAGGAATAATATCAATCCATCATGAAAAATGGGGTTTGGGAAATCATTCCTAGACCCAGTGACAAATCGGTTGTCACATCGAAGTGGATCTATAAGGTCAAACATGTTGTTCATGGAAGTATATACTAGTATAAAGCAAGGTTCGTCACAAGGGGTTTCTCTCAAAAGGAAGGCATTGACTATGAAGAAACCTTTGCACCTACTTTTAGGTACACTACCATTAGATCGTCGGTTTCATTAGTTGCTACAATGGGGTGGAATATCCATCAAATGGATGTTAAGACCACATTTCTAAATGGGACCTTTGATGAGGAAGTGTACATCGAACAACCTAAAGGATTTGAAGTGAATAGTAGGGAATATCATGCTTCCAGACTCAAGAAGGCCCTATATGGCTTGAAGAAAGCACCAAGGGAATGGTATGCAAGAATGGATGCATATCTTCTTAGGATTGGGTTCGTGAAGAGTAATGCTGATTTGAATCTATATATCAAGGTCATGAATAATGAGCCCATCATTATTTCACTATATGTGGATGATCTATTCATCACTGGTGTAGAACGAAGGATTCAAGAATGCAAGAAGGTGTTGGCACCTAAATTTGAGATGAAGGATTTGTAGAAAATCTTGTAGATTCACAAGCTCATGTAATGTACTAAAGCACATGACAAGAATCTACTTCTACTTTCAACCAACAGAAATCAATAGATTGATGAAAACAATATGAACAAGAAGAAGATAAATCAATGACACATAACACAAGATGTATATGGGGAAAGCCACTGCTCAAAACCTCACTATGTGTATTGCATATATCAGAAATATGAGTGAAGATACAAAACTTGTTCTCACTAGAACAATTCCGCACAAGTATGCTGAACCCTCTCAGCTCACAAGCAAGCTCTTGGCCAACACTTAGCCAATTATGCAGCTCTCCAAGCCCCTAATCTCTTTCGTAATTCCTAGGATGAATAACCCGTATTTAAAGGGAATTCATGCTTCCAAAACTGCACAATCCAAACATGGGTTCTTCTATGATTTCATGCATGATATTTACAACTCAGTAAATCACAAAACTGATGGTACATTGTCCTTGTAATCTAGTCTCAACTGGGTATTTCTCAGAATCGACATGCATGAGTTTATGATGAGGGAATATTCAGTTAACTGGAGTAACACTTGTGGATGCACTAGTGCACCAACTAACTATTAGTCCTCTATTAGTTCCTCAAATAGTTTGGAACTAATTTAACTGAACATAACTCAATAAATTGAGTTATCTAATTTACAACTCTATCTAAACTCATATTGGACCCTTAAAATTTAGGGGGAACATATACATGACTTAAGAAAGACTTCCAAACTGAAATTCCTAAGCTAATTAAGTTAATTAATCTTAATTAACTATTTACAGGTTTCTATGAGAATAGAATTCAATTTTAACTCACAGTTTAAATTCAAGGAAAATTTTAAACTGGAATTTCTTGTTTCCATTTCTCAACACTCGTTGGGTTGTGTTATATTATTTCCATGACTAGCTCACCTAGTTAACCTGGGGGGGTGCAGAGCTCCCCCTTCATTGCACTGATTGCGGGGGGGGTGGTCACAGGAGGGTTGAGGGGGGCGATTAGCCCCCTCTACGGGGTCCGGGGCAGTGCCCAGGGAAATTTTTTTGGGACCCTATATTAGGTTGGCGAACCTACCTATGGTTTTGTGCATGGTTTTCACACATGGTTTTGGGCACGATGGTTTTCGGCCCATGGTATTGGATGCTTCATATATATGTATTGTAACATTGAAAGGAACATAATGAAAAATCAATTTAGTAGTCCCAGTTTTAGGAACCAGGGGAAATCTCTGTGTATATGTGTTTTATGTGTTATGATTTTGCTATTGTTCATATGTGTTTTAGAATTCGTATGCAGGTAATTTCTATACGGGGTTAAAACCTACATCCCTCTCAACAAGAAAGGGATTATCAGCTACCCTGATCCTATCTATGTGAAACTCGAATTTGCATCTTGACAATGCCTTTGTCAAAATGTCAACATCTTGCTACTCCTTGGGAATGTACTCTAACAACATAATTTGCCTCAATACACAATCTCTGAGATGATGATATCAGTTATCAATATGCTTGGACCGATTATGAAAAATTAGATTTTCAGAGAGTTTGATACAACTTTGAATATCGTAGTAAATCACAGTTTGATCCACCTGCTAAAAAAACAAACTAACTAGGATCTTCCTCATCCAGATGGCCTCACAATCTGCCTGACTCGCAACCATGTACTCTGCCTCTGCCGAACTGAGTGCAACCAATCTCTGTTTCCTGTTGTACCATGAAACTACCACTGACCCAATACTGAAGATCCCTCCTAATGTACTTTTCTGGTCAGATGGACTCCCTGCCCAATCTACATCGGTGAAGCCTTTAAGCTTCACTCCATCTGTTTGTTTGTACCATAATCCATATTGAGACGTGCTTTAATGTATCTCAACACATGCTTTGCCGCCTTCCAATAGAACTTGGTCAGCCTAACCACTGCTCAACTAAGTCAGTTAACTGCATAACACATATCTAGTCGTGTGTTCACCAAGTACATGAGAGAACCCACAAGTTTCTTGTAAACAATAGCTTCCACTACTTCCAATGAAGTAGCATCCTCCTTCCTCTAGTTACCTACTAAAGGAGTCTCCATGGGTTTGCTACTCTCCATAAGGAATTGTTTGAGTATCTTGTTAGCATACTTGTCCTGAGACACAAACAACTCCCCATCTCCCTGCCATACCTCCATGCTGAGAAATTAATGCATAAGCCCCATGTCCTTCATCTTAAACTCTCTTGCAAAGTCCTCCTTGCAAGACTTGATCACATGATCATCACCTGTTAGTATGATATCATCAACATAAAGTACAATGATCAACAATTTACCTTCCACCACTATGTGGTATAGGTTTTCATCCACTTCACTCTTCATGAAGCCCAACCCGGTGAAGTAGTTATCTATCCTAGTGTACCAAGCACAGGGTGCTTGCTTCATTCCATACAACGCTCTCTTGAGCCGACACACATGCAACCCATGGTCGAAGGTCTCAAAAACTTCAAGTTTCTCTATGTACACCTCTTCCTCAATCATGCCATTAAGGAAGGCTATCTTTACATACATCTGATGTATCTTCCAACCCATCTGTGCTGATAGTGCCAATATAGATTTGATCTACGAGTACCTTGAAATAGAATCAAAGGTCCCATCATAGTCAGTCTCCTCTACTTGTAAAAAACCATGGGCCACAAATCTAGCCTTATGCTTCTCCACAATACCATTTTCAGCTTGCTTTACCTTGTAAAGCCAATGGGAGCTAACCACTGACTTTTCTTTTGGTCTCGAGACCACATCCCGAACACTGTTACGAACTATGGAGTCATACTGTACCATGGCATCAACCCAAACTAGCTGTTGCGCTACTTCCTTCAAGGGAGACGGCTTTGTCACAACACATTCACCCATAAGTGCCATTTATCTAGTGTACCTCTCAGGTAGCCTCCTTTACCTACATTGAGAAGTGGGTGCTCCCACATTCTCCTGTGCATCATCCAACAATTTGTCAGCCTCCCTGGTGCACTTTCTTCCCTCTCTGGAAGACTCTACCTGAGTGGATTTGTCCACTCCCATATCCTCTGCATGTGGCTGCTCCACAATAGTCTGAGGTTCCTCAACCTTAGGAGCTAAAAGCTCCTCATCCACATGTAGTTGAAGCTCCCTCTCAAGGGAAACTCACATGGCCTTCTCCTCATCGAATCTGACATCCCTGCGAACCATTGTCATCCTGCTGGTCATAAAGTACACCTAATATTTGGAGGTGTATTAGTGTAGCCCACAAATATCCCTAACTTTGTTGTCGGATCAAGATTCTTCTGTGCATATTTGGTGACATGGAAATATATCGATGGCCCAAAACTCCTAAAGTGACCAACATCTGGTCTCTTACCAGAATAGGCCTCCTTTGGTGTCTTCATCTCAAGTATCCGATGTGGGCTATGGTTCTGAATATAAACCATTGTGTTGCATGCCTTGACCCACAAGTGTAGTGGTAGGCCTTGATCATGCATCATCGCCCTCACTGCCCCTACTATGCTTCTATTCTTCCTCTCAGGCACCCCATTCTGTTGAGGGTTATGGGGTGTCGTCAACTCCCATTTAATCCCTTCCGCTACACAAAAGTTCCTAAAATTGTTTGAGACATACTCACCACTGTTATCACTCCGTAGAGATTTAACCTTCTTTCTCGACTATTTCTCCACCAATTCTTTAAACTCACAAAACTTTGTGAAGGTTTGATCCTTTTTCTACACGAAAAATATCCAACATTTTTGAGAAAATTCATCAACAAATATAACATAATACCAGTGTTTGGTCGTGGATGTTTTCGAGAATGTTCCTCACACATCTGAATGGACTCGCTCTAGAATAGCCTCTGCTCAGCTATCTCAGTTGTGAAAGGAAGACTTGTATTTTACCAAAGTACACCCCTTGCATGTATCAACTTACTCAAGTGTACCTTTGGGAAGATCGATGGAGATGTGATACAATATCTTCAAAGCCCAATGATGCAAGTGGTCCAATTTCCTGTTCCACAACTTGCCAACATCTCGAATCTACACCCTTTCTGCTTTTGTGCTCAAAGAAGCACACTCCTCTACCTCTAGCTTATATAGATTCTTTACTTGAATCCCTATCTTCTTTACTTGACCCGTGGCAATGTGTCGAAGGAACACCTATCCTTTTGAGAAGATCACTTCATAGCCTCTATCCTCAATCATGGAAACAAAGACCAAGTTATTCTTCAACCTAGGCACATAGATAACATTCTTCAAGGTGAGTGGAGTGCCATGCTCCCTTTGAAAAGTAATCATTCCCAATCTAGTAACACTATATTTCTTGTCGTCACCCATCCTGATATGCATGTGGAGATATTTTTCCTCCAGGTCATTGAATAACTCTTTGTCGCCAGTCATGTGGAATGAAGCTCCACTGTCTAAGTATCATACACTTCCCATCATTGATGACACCATGCATGCAATGAGGGAAAATTCCAATTCGAATTGAGAGGCCAAATCCTCACCTGCCGCTTCTCTTGAGTACTTCTTCTTGGACTTCTTGAGTAGACAATTTGTAGCAAAATGGCCCAAATCATGACAATGAAAGAACTTAACTTTCATCATGTATTTATTCTTACCTCCATGACAATAATTTGATTTGGAATGGGAATATTTCCCTTTCCCCTTCTTTGCCTTAATTGCTAAGGCACAATTCTCGTCATCATCAGATTTTGATGAAGAGCCATCCCTGGTGTTCCCCCCAATCTCCTCCTACATCAAATATGACCACAATTGTTCCCAATTTGACACCTTCTCCCGACCATTAACAGAGTCCTGATAACTATGCCAATTCTTTGGGAGTCCTAGAAGAGAAAGACTCGCAATATCATCTTTAAAAATCATGATTCCAACACTTCCAAGTTCATCACGACACTGAGTGAACTTGGTCAAGTATTTTGGAATCGTCTCACCTTTCTCCATTTTGATTTTTCAAAGTTTGTCCTTTAGTGCCAATTTCCTTTGGTCATTACTATTCTAATACAATTATGTCAATGTTTTCCACATAGCATATGAAGTTTAGTTGCCATGGAGACTCAAGACATTGTGGTCTCGATCTCCCTCTGGGATTATCTGCCTTGCCTTCGCCACACACTTCTTCCATTCAACCGAATTTTGTGCATCTGATGTTGTTGTCTTAGGAATTTATTGATCAATGAATTCCTTCAAGCCATTATCCTCTAAGACAACCTCCATTATGTCCCTCCAGGCTATAAAATTCAAGCTGCCTTCTAAGACATAATCGAGCCGCAAACCGTGGAATGCGATCTGCTAATCCTGAAGTATGCATTACAAATTTGAATTTCACCTGTAACCCAAAACTCAAAACTTTGAAATCTTTTCTAGTATACTATTCTCATCTTTGATACCATGTTTAGAATCCTGTAGATTCACAAGCTCATGCAATGTACTAAAGCAAAGGATAAGAATCTACTTCTACTTTCAACTAGCGGAAGACAATAGATTGATGAAAGCAATATGAACAAGAAGAAGATAAATCAATGACACATAACACAAGACGTATCTGGGGAAAGCCACTATTCAAAACCCCACTATGTGTATTGCATATATCAGAAATATGAGTGAAGATACAAAGCTTGTTCTCACTAGAACAATTCTGCACAAGTATGCTCGACTCTCTCAGCTCACAAGAAAAATCTTGGCCAACACTTATCCAATTCTGTAGCTCTACAAGCCCCTAATATCTTGTCTAATTCCTAGGATGAATAGCCCATATTTAAAGGGAATTCATGCTTCCAAAACTATGCAATCCAAACATGGGTTCTTCTCTGATTTCATGCATGATATTTACAACTTAGTAAATCATACAACTGATAGTACATTGTCCCTACACTCTAGTCTCAATTGGGTCTTTCTCAGAATCGAAATGCATGAGTTTCTTATGAGGGAATCTTCAATTAACAAGAGTAACATTCGTGGATGCACCAGTGCACCAACTGACTATTAGTCCTCTGTCAGTTCCTCAAACAGTTTGGAACTAATTTAACTTAACATAACTAAGTAAAAAAAGTTATCTAATTTACAACTCAATTTAAACTCATATTGGACTCCTAAAATTTAGGGAGAACATAGACATGACTTAAGAAAGACTTCCAACTCGAAATTCCTAAGATAATTAAGTTAATTAAACTTAATTAACTATTTACAGGTTGCTATGCGAATAGAATTTGATTTTAATTCACAGTTTAAATTCAAGAACAAATTTAAACTGGAATTTCTTGTTGCCATTTCTCAACAGGATCTAGGACTGATGCATTACTACCTAGGTCTAGAAGTATGGTATAGACCTAGGGAGATATATTTGGGGCAAGGAAAGTACATCATCAAGTTATTGAAAAAATTTGGGATGATGCACTCCAAGTTAATGGTTACTCCTATGATCACCAACCTCAAGAATTTGAGGAGCTCCAACTATAGTCTCGTGGATCCTACCTCATAACATTAGTTGGTGGGTTCCCTGATGTATCTGGTAAATACTGGGCCGTAATATGTTTTGCAAAGAACATTCTTAGTTAGTTTCAATTGGAGCCTCGTGATGATCACTGGATAGCTTCTAAACATATATTGAGGTATCTTCATTGCACTCTACAGCACTACCTAAAGTATGATAGTAAGGAAGTTAAGCTAATTAGATTCACATACTCTGATTGGGGTGGTAGTGAGACCGATGGAAGGAGCACTACTAGAGGATGCTTTAGTCTGGGAGCTGCTATGATCTCATGGATGAGAAGGAAGTAAGATCCCATTGCATTGAGTAATGTCAGGGCAGAATATGTGGCTACATATGAAGTAGGAAAAGAGGTTATTTGGTTAAGGAAGCTTTTGACAAATTTGTTCGAGAAGTCTTTAAGTCAAACTATGATTAATTGTGATAATCCAAGTTATATCAAGATTACTGGAGATCCCATGTTTCAGTTGAGGACGAAACATATCAATAATAAGTTCCACTTTATTAGGAACTTGGTGCAGGATGGGATTGTAAAGATAGAGTAAGTTCCAACAGATGAACAAGTAGCATACATATTGACAAAGGCTCTTCCTAATAAGAAGTTTGAATATCTAAGGAACCTGCTAGGTTTGGTAGATATTGATGATTGTATTGATGATAAAGAAACAAAAGAGATTTGTTGATGCTTTGCGAGTGAAGCATTTCCTAGGGAGACATCAAGCCGATACTCTGTGTTGATGTCTGGAATCTCGAAATTGAAAAGGTGGTGTTGTTTATTGAGCTATGTTTTGGATACACAACTGTATGGTTGGGTTGGTGGTTAGCAAGTAAGCTTGGATAGATTGCTCTGGTCAGGAATCTAGTCCATGGAATTGTTGTGCCTAAATTGTTGAGTGACTGGTTGGATAGATTTCCCTTGTGAGGAATCTAGTCCATGGCATTGCAGTGCCTAAATGTTCTTTATCTTTTCATATAGTTTGATATCTTCCATTGTATATGTACATTATTAATACCTCCCTAGTTAAGAGGGAGTGTTTGAAAATGTAACTATGTTCGGTCTTTAATAATGTACTTGAACCATTATGTAATGTACTTGTCAAAAGAATAAAGAAAATAATTTTTATTATTGTAACAATGACTTATTAGAGCATGAGTTTCATGCTTGGGTCATCATTATTTTAGTCAAAGTCCCCATTGTGGACTCCTAGGATTAATATTGAGTTTATAGAGTCATTGTATATTCTAAGAGATCCTTATTGAACTTTCAAATCATGTAAAAAGGTTTTGTATCAAGTCAAATATGAATTATGTGTCCTCCACATCATGTCAGCTACAACTTGAATCTCCAAAGAATAATTTATCTCCTATGTAGTACAAGAGAAGCCAGGGCTAAGCCTCCCAAAAATCCCTTCGGTTAAGTTATGACGAGCTATATATAACAAGTACAATGACCACTGAGCTTCCCCATGAATCTTTGACTTCTATGACTTTTCATATTCTAACATGACTCATTACATTCCAATGTGTGGATTTTCATATTCCACATGTGTCCCTTGGACTTCATTACATAACATTTATTACATAAAACAATCTACAAAGGAGATAGTGGCCTAATAAGACAAAACTGCTAAAAGGACAAAGACTAATCAAATGGATAAATCATTTGCTTCTTCATTGAGTTCCTCTGTGATGTAAGGGTGTCATGCTCTGAACTCTGTGATATCTTCGATTCGATCTATAAAGTCCCCTTTGTAGTGCATATTCACTTCCAATGCCTTTGTTAGTATGTTCTTGGAGCTTGATTGTACATTATTCCACAACCATGAAAGCTTCATGTGTGCTTTGATTGTTGCAAAGGCATGCTACTGAATAATGTCCTTGGTGACCTCCAAGCCTTCTCATTTAGTTTCTTGCTTGATTTGTTCAAAGTAATCCTTGTCTCCTGGAAGATGACCTCCCTACCTTTGATGGTTTCAAGGGTTCCGATGGCAGGAATTCTATGCTTTTGTGTTAGAGACCCAAACCCATTATGCATCCAGTTGTATGCAACTATAGTGCTAACCAACTTAGCTCCAATATGAGAGTAATTCTATAGGAGTCTCAACTAAACTCTATCCATTTCGGTGGAATCCTTGTCTTTCCTTTCCAAATGTTGTGGGTCATCGGAATATTTGGTATCCCACTCCTACATCTTATCAATTTCTCTATTTGCTATATTTAGGAGTTTCATCACTTTCTTCACATTCTTCTGAATGCCAATTAGAGGATCCATGACTTGCTATATAAGAACCATCTCGTCATATAGTCGCACCATGGTATCCTCCATTGGCCCCAACTCTTCTTATATGGACGACTGCCATTTTGTGGTATTTAATTTCATTGATGACAATCGCTGGTTCTCCCCCACAAGGTGTTATACCTGTTACTTCACTGCAACAAGTTCTCTCCTCAGCCTATCATTCTCATTCATCAAGTACTATTAGTTACCCTTTGTCATGTTAGCAAATGAAACATTTGCCACCATGACTACCCTTGGATTCCTTCTAGTGTTAGAGGTTATCACCTTATCTGTTAAAACTGAGATTGGATTCTAAGGATCTCGTAGGAAGTACCTTCCTCTTCTTCAATGGATCAAACATTACACTGCACACGTCCATGACTTAGTTTGATGGTGGAGGTGTAATCCCAATCTCTCTGAATGGAAGTTGAACTCCTATGAGTGGTTGTCCTTTTGGAGTACTTGGCTCATCATCCATGGGTTGGATGGTGTCTTCTTTGTCAAAATTTCCCTCTTCCATATCTTGAGTCAATTTTTCTTCTTCCAGCCTCTATGCTACTTCCTCCTCTTGAGATTGCCTCTAATACTCTTCTTCTATCCTACTCCTATTTTCTTCTTCTACATGTTACTTCCTAAGAAACTCATCTCGCTTCCTGCTCTCCTCTTCTTCTTCTTCTTCTTCCCCTTCTCTCCTCTCTAGCTCTGCTTGAGTAGCTCTTGTGTTTAAAGGATCGACCTTCCATTTCTTGCTTCTCTCGCCTGATGAATACCTGATCCTTTTACTGAGAGATATCTTCTTTGCTTGAGTTGTTATTTCCTCCTCCGCCTGCTCCTGCAAGTCCTAAGCTGGTGGTTCATGGGGTGAACTGGTCTTCATTGCTAGATTCGTATTATTTTTTGCATTATACTAGTTCTTTATATTTTCATCTTCAACTTTTGTCTTTGATGAATACCTCGTATTATGATCAATCCTTTGAAAATGCTAATTAACAATTTGCCTGGGATCATATCCATGGAAGTATTTGGTGGCGGAGTGTAGGTGATCAAGCTATTATATCTCAACTATTGCTTCCTTACGACCCTTTAATTCATATAATCCGATCCTCGATGGAAAGATAGGCCAAAGGGATTTCTTTCTTTTGTGAAGAATTCCCGACAATCCCTTGTTTAGTTGATTTTCCAATTCCTCCATGACCACCTTGTTTGTCACATATTGCGGCATAATATGAGGGTTTTTTTGACATTTGAAACATCTGATGTATGTACCATGAGGAGCTACAAACGAGTCCACAATATATTGAAGTGACTCCTTCACCTTATTGGTCATGCATAGTGGATCAATATCGAATATCATACGAAAGGTGATTGCAAAGAAGTGTTTGGAAATTCTGTCGTATGCGCCTTTGAAGCTTCCTTATGATAACACCCTGTAGTGGAAATAAACTGGAAACTTCTGTTCAGGAGTCTAGTTCCAATATAATTTTGGGAACACATCCTAAGCACAAATTCCATCCAGGAGAAATGTAGACATGTACAATTCTAGTGCTTGGTTTGTCTGTAAAGATGATTTGGCCTGCCCCACCTGACGCTGCAATTCATATGATAATATATCTTCCCAATTGAAATATCTACCACATGTCACCACAAGATTAAGCTTATATATCCAATTCCATTTGAACACGTTAGCGTTCTTATGCCCAAACATCCAGCAATACATAAATATCAAATATTGATACACGTCTTTGAGAATATTTGTCGGAGAGGTTACGAATGGGCAATGACGAAACTTGGTAGGCTCTCGACACCATGATTTGATAACACTGATTGTGTCGAGGGTATCCCATCTCGTGTAGAAGTTGTCATTTTCATATTCATTTCACTTTAGCATATTATAATATGTCTGCATATCCTCACCATAATAGGTGGCAATTTATCTGCCACTCTCACTACAAAGCATAAGGTGAGAGTCATCCATATGTGTGATGATCCATTGAATAAATTCTGCACATGGCATGACCGGGAATTTGCATGTGATCTTGTGCATCCTGAATTTCTTAATTTTGATGTATGCATGCACATCTTCCAATTCCTTAGGAAAGTTCTCCTGCATGAATGTGTTATAGATCTTGCTCCATGTGACCTCTGTAGTCTTGTCAATGAAGCACTGAGTATCTGCATTTATGGGAACATTACGCCTTATAAATTCCATAGGTTCATCAATGCTTACGTATAAAAGTTCTTTAGAAGCTACTTTACAAGGAGGCATGTCTCTGACAGATGATGACACAGTGGTAACACTTGTGACACGAACACCTATTTATGGAATGACAATCATAACGACAAGGTCAACTTCAAATGACTAACTACACAACAATACTTGTAAATCATGTTCAAAGAGACATCATGGATGATAGATCCTGAAAAAATCTAAAGTACAACAAAAAATAACTTGCATGTAAGTGAAAATACACATGCAAACCAAGAGAGCACACTTTCAAATCATGAAGGGGGAATTCATGGTGATTCATGACTTTGTACTATGCTCATGCACTAAAAAAAGAGGCAGAAATCAACCAGGGCACATTGTCGCACTTCGAAGGGATGAAGGATGAGGAAAACAAATATTTGGGTCTTCATAATGCGCCTATGTTCCCAAGGCAAAGTAGGGCACACTGTCACATGCCAAAGCATTGAATGAATGAGGCTATGTGATGTGCCCATGCCCTTAGGACGAAACTTAGTCACATAGGACTCAATTTTCAAGGCTAATGGGGCTTTGAGCTCAAGAAGTGTGCTTTTCCTGTTGGAAGCTGAAAAATAAGTTCAAGTAGTAGAATTTGATGATAAGATGAGGAAGAGAAGGATCTGCAAGGATTTATAGCTACTGTCACATTCATGGTGGAAGATAGAAGGTTTCAATAATGTGAAGAGTCTCTTGCATGTGAAAGTGGATTAACACTTGCAAGATGAAGATTCAAGAAGAACGCTAGCAAAAAAACTGGAAAACAAGTGATCAACAACAAGCAAAGAAATATTTGGTAGTGAAATCATGAAAATGAATGAAAACATTGAGCACACAAACTTGCTGCACTTGTTGATGAAGAGCTTCTTCATTCCCCAGTTGTGTGCTCAACTCAAATGAAACAATTATGGAAAGAATGAAAACTAAGCTTATTTAAATGAATTAGAATGCAAAATGGATTCATGGATGAGTGCCACTTGTTGTCGCATGAAAGGGTTAATTAACAGGAGTAAAGAGGGCTCCTATTTTCTAGGAGCGTGCCCTCATGCAACAAGCTGACTCATGCATGCAACTAGACAAGGAACATGTCTTCGACATGAAGGAGTGTGCCTAGGTAGGGTGCACTTGTTCAACTGGAATGAATGAAATCGTGGAGGGTGCACTCCTTTAGCCAAAAGGAGTGCTCTTGACTCAAGTGGATGTCTTCATCAACTTAAAGTGTGCTTTTGCTTTTGTGAGTGATTTTTTTTTGTTTTTTCCCGCTTTTTTGTGCTTTTTGAGTGTGCGCATGGCAAGAAGGCAAGTTTCTAAGTCAAAAAGAACCATGAGTTCATGTAACTGTAAACTTACTAAATCAAACACTTATAATGGTTAAGATATGACACTTAAGGAACATTGACTTAAGAAGATGCGACAGTAGGAGAAAAAACAAAAATAACAAATCAAACCACATGAGGACACAAGGGGGCTTGAAACGACAGTTAGTGTAGGCTCCAAGGCAAAAATTTTAGAGGGTCGTTGTCGCATTGGCAACAATAGTGACGCACTGGGATAACGCCAAGTTCTCTAAGATGGTTTCATTTTAAGCACAATTTCTCATTTCTCCAGGAAGTATTGATTCGATCAATGAGTTCCATTCAGCTCCCCATTGTACCCAGTTAAAGGCATAGTCTCCCTTTCCCATTACTCAGAATAACACAACATATATAACAAGCCATATCATTATCGTGCCGATGTAAGTAAGGGTAATATAGTACGACGAAATAAAAAACAATCAGAGTATGAGTTTTAGATCTCTGGCGTTGCTCTGCTGCCATCAAGCCTCGATAATACGCCAATGGAGTCACTTCAGGAACACAAACATTGCTTCATTTCCAGTGAGCCTAGATAATACCTCGACGAATTTGTTTGCTTCACCTCCCTACGTAGGAAGCCTTTCTCTTCTTTCATCCTTTTATATTTTTCTTTTCATAATACTATGCATATGCACTTATTATTTTAAATGGGCATAAGAGGGATCCCGACTTATTGACAATAGAAGATGTTGTTCCTTTAGAGGGGTTTTATACCTTTGATGCTTTGATCTCTAAAAGTTTTCCCATTATCTTATTCTACATTGATAGATAAGCAAGAACATATGATTAATAATAGGACCAAGTGCGGGAAAGAGAATCCTAAGTAGATAAGGGTTTCATGGTTTGCTTACAACTTCCCAGTTAAAGGATAGTATTTTCCACTGGGAAATCATTGACTTGAAGGATGTAAACCAAATCAAGGAAGAGGGTGATAGATAAGCTAAGGGTTGTGTGTTGCTACAAATTTCCTTTCACAAAATATTAGCCACATCATCTCGAAGTTAAAAACTGATTTATTCAAGGATAAATCAAACCGAAAGAATGAAGCTGAAGTATGAGAAAAAGAAAAGATAATGTAATGCATCTAACTATATGTAGCCTAACCTAACCTAAAATAAAAAATTCAAGGTAGCATCATGTAAAGCGGAACTTCCAATGCATACATAGAAACTGCTTCCGACCTTTAAACCAAAGGATATGAACGTGTAAAGTAAAAATAAAAATTAATGCAATGAACAAGAGAAATTGTGAAAGCATCTGCATTAACTGATAGAAATAGGAAATGCCACCACAAAGGTGTATTACACTTGATTTCTACAAACAAGGAAATTTACAACAACAATGATAACTGGGTCTATGACCATATATGACTCGACGAAGTGCATGCGAGTATAGGCCATGAGACATTGGCCCAGACTAAAAAGACTCTTCTAATGAATCTGCAACAGAATCATGGACACAACCTTTAGGGAAAGGCATACAAGAAATACTACACAATAAAAATCCATGTCATAAGCCATGTTGTCAGGTTGACCACAATCCAAGCTGTCGTGCGTGCAAGATTCTTTGATGGATGATGTAAGAGATTCATTAAGGTTCTTCTCTGTTTCTACATTGCAAATGGGATGAAGTGGTGGAATCCAATAGTCAAATTAAATTTACGTCCTTGAGGGTTTAAATTTTATGTGAAGAAAAGGAGCATCCCTTAGGAGGGATTCAACATCCCATGTGATGACATTGATGAAAAAGTTGTGCAAAAAAATCAAGAACTAACCGAAATCATAAACACTGTCATAGTGACATGAATCTAACATAACCATCAACCTTGGCTGAAGTGTCCTACTCACTTGAATTGACTTTGGGTTATGAGACAATACAATCAACTTCTTATCAGAACAGGATTCAATATTTAACTCATGAGATTCAACTGAGGATAGATGTTCAGGACTACTACAAAAATATTCAATGATAAGCATGTCATCATCTTGGTTGAAAGGAGGTATACCTGAAAGAAAATATTCAATAATTGTGTCAGTCACCTTTTGAAACTCCTTCAAATCCAAATCTTCACGTAGGAACAAAGATTCATCCAGATTAATTGAACAACCATTCCCATATAATTCAGAGAAGAAAATCATCGGGGTCATGATCATCTTAGGGTTCATCTTGATTAATGAGTGAAAGATCGATGGTGGGAATATCAAGATTTGAATATGGTTGATTGATAAGGTGAGATGAATGACCACCATAGGAAATATGTGAAAGAAAGATAAGTTCTTCGTCCGCAAGATGGTATTTTGATTCAATGATTAGTCTAGGTCCAACATACAGAACATCAAAGGGAGGAGGACATGGGACAAAGAGCATATCCATTTCTTTCCCTGGATGTTGAAATTCTTCCTAGCCAGGAGGACATGATGAATCCGATTGAAAATATTTCCTTGACATCCAGACTAAGAATCGAAAATTCCCATCCAAGAAATGCCAGTCCACGTCTTGATCCGGAAAAAAAATTACAAAGGTGAATAAACCAATTATTGAAATGCTCTAGAGATTTAGTCAATTCCATTCTAAGTTGATTAATTTCATTAATAAAATCCTGATATTCATATTTATCAAAATCTCATTAACCAAATGATCGAAAGATGCGATAGAAGTGGTGGGTAGAGAATAGAACCATTGCTTCGGACAACCATCTAATGTAAGGGTAAACAACCGTGCAAGGATTTATTTTGAATAAACACCATTCAAAAAGAAGAATTGGATAAATTCAACAATGTAATCAAGGATGATTGTTGTACCCTTGCCATCAAATTTAAATTATGACAAGTAATGTAGAAATTTTGTGGGGATTGAAAGTTTTAAAGCTTCAGAAAAATACCTCGAGATTGTGATTTGGGATGAAACCATTGAAGGTAAGAGATTCAAAAAGAATTCACAAGCTTATCTTGTCATCTGACCCTCCTTATAGTGCCAAAAATGTTGACGACGCTGGATACTGCCAGCATTGTAAGGAGATTTCCCTACTGTGAAGTCCCAATTAGAACTCATATTGTTTTGTGTAGAAGTCACATCCGGTTATACAGTCTAGCCAACGTTGAAATGGTTTTTCAGGATATTGCTTGGTTACAATTGGACATAAGAGAACGCAATGCCTCGTTGGGTTAGTGATGAGCCTCATCATTGGGTAATTATATGGGCCTTAATTCACCTTCTAGCTTAGTCAAACCAACTTTTGTCATAACTTATTACATGTTTTTGATTATATTTTGTTTATGAGGTGAGTTAGAGTTGGATATTATGCTTTATAGCCTAATATGCATTGAATGCAAGATTAAAGGAGAAATCAAGGAATTTTGGCAAAGACCAAGGTAAAAAATCGAATGGGATAAGGGAGAGGGATTATAGGAGGTAAATCCTCCTCATTTACTACTCTATTCGAATATTCCTCCATTCATCACATCAACTCGGAGTGCAAACAACCAAATCATGAGGACTAGAAGGCAACCAAGCAAGTGAGAGACAAAGAACCAGTTTATCTCGAGTTGGAAGCTGAGCCTCCCTAATTTTAAGGAAGTCATTGGGGACTTTAGATGCATAAGTAGAGAGGCCTAGGACCTCAGTAGGATTCAGATTTTTGATTGTAAAACTCTACTCTATTTTCGAGTTGCAAAAGTTGTGATAGTTCTTTTGATGTAATTTGCTGTTTTGGTAATAAGAATGAGTTTTGTTTTGAGCCAACACTGAGTTAACTCAGAGGGTTGAAGCTCTTGGGTTAGGGCCCAACCCTAGCAGCCAAGGCTCCTCTTGATTGTACATGTATGTTTAGTGTAGATTCATAGCTTAATTGTTAATTGGCTTATTAGATGCATTTCCATTACAAGTAGTGTAGATTAGATTGGTTGTGTGATAGTTTGCTTCCATTTGTGCCTTATTTCAAGTAGCAAGTTAGCAAGGAGAAAAAGGATCACCACAAGGTTGTTAGTAGCCTCACTTCCTCCCTCCGGGACCATGACTTGAGGAAGGGACCCTTAAGCAGCCCCAAAAACACAGATTTCTAGTTCTTTTATGAGCTTTGGAGTTTGCTGTCTTTAATTTAGTATTTGGTTAATGTTGCAAGGTAGATTTCATTGTCATATTTTCATCTCTATTTCTACAATAGATCTCACTCATGCTTTCATTCCTTTCAGAAACTTTCTTCATGCATGGTATAGGCAGTTGACTCATTAATTGTGCTTTTCTAGTTTATGAAAATGTATCTTGTTGCATAGATTTTTGGAAGACACACATGTTTTATGCGAAGAAGGTGCTTCAAGAGGAGACTAAGACTTCATAGCCAGTAGACACCTTCCACTTCATCCACCTTAGCCATCCCTTGGTTTCACCATCACCCTCACTAGTTTTGCATCATTTTTCTTTGAAATTCTCCTAAACACATTGAGTGAATCTAGCCATCTATCATCTTGGATATTGACTCCTGAATGATCCTAGACCTTCTAGCACTCAATTCCATCCATAAAACACCTTTACTGAGCCTCCCATCACCTCCAACACCTCACATTTAGCTCTTGGCTATATCCTGTAGGTTTCCTGTAATTCCTACAGGATCATCCTGTAGGTTTTCTTGAAATGACTTGTTTTTAGGCTGAATTCATGGAAAACCTCTTGGAAGTCAAAAAAATCCTCCTAGGGAACCTCTACACCATAAAAACACTTCATAAACCTTCTACCCATCCTCAAACACCATTAATCCACCTGTCACATCCATAAGAACAATTAGTTTGCATACTTGATTTTGCATAAAAAGACCAAAAAAGTGAAAACAAATTTAGTTTAGTTTCTTTACTTGCACATTAGTATTGTTTGATGCTTCTTACTTCTACAACTTAGATAGTAGCATTTGTAATATGTTGATTTAGCATTTATGCTTAGCATAGCTTCTTAAATGGTTAATTAGGGTATGGTATGTTTTAGCATTACATGTTGGACTTCTCCATTACTGCAGTAGAGTAACTCTCTTAGAGTAGATTTACCTTCCTTCCATCAAAGAATCAAGCTTCTTCTAACTCCATAATATTCTGGCTTGGAACCCCAGTGGTCTCTTGCCAGATGAACAATGACAACAGGCAGAACCATCACTTTTACTTGTGCATATAGCACTATCACCTCCAAGTTTGTACGAACCTCGAGTTGATAAGTAAAGCTGCTCCTGTAGGAATTGTTGTGTAGTCCTGTAGGAATTCCTGTGCGGTGAAAAGATGGAGTTTTACTTCCGGTGGGTTTCCTGGGTGTGAGAGTGTCTTGAGTGAGGGACTTTCGAGGAAGTGAAATGCATGAATGCATGGGAACGATGTTTTATTTCGTCTTATGGTGATTCGGGGTGAGGTGATGTGCTAGAAGTAAAGGTACGTTTCCATTTTTAGACCGTTGGTCCCCACTACCACCTCATCATTTCCCACTCCTCGTAATCAGCTCCCACCTTATGGATCCATAGTTTTAATCGCTTTTTGTCCTACTCCTTCTTTGTCTTTGAGTTGACTGCAGCCGCATCTGAGAGGACACCTAATTTTGCATGTGTTGATTGAATGAAGGTGGCCAAGTTAACTGGCCACCTTTTCAATTATAAACCAACTATCTTGTAACCCTTACATTTTTTGATTACATGATGCATATGAGAGAGCGAGTGAGATACTTACCTGTGGTTCTGATGCTATGCTGCAGTTGTCGAAGACCAGAGGTGTTGCTGTGTGTATTTGTTGCATGCTATTCTTCTTCTTCCCCTTGCTGTCTGCTAATGGCTTCTTTGTTTATGTAGGTACCCGTGCTTGAAGATATGATGCTGCTGCTTTGGAGCTCTTGGATCATCATGCTGAAGACTAGATGCTGGTGTGATTGGTATTCTGTGGGATAGGCTGCTACAAGAACTCCTACAGGATACACAGAGACTATCTACATGATTGATAGAGAAGAGTTCAGAAGGGATATCATGGGAGCTGGCCATTGCAAACAATCTAAACATGTAGGCTCTTTAATTACATCCCTCTTTGCAAGTAAATGAACCAAGAATCCTCTAAGTTTGAGTGAATTTAGCAACTTTGTGAAGGGAATTACATACACAGTCATATCTATTTTTGTTCTGCATTTGAATTTTTTTTCAACCCTCTCATTTTCTCCTCAAGCTTCACCAGCAAGATGATAGGAGGGTTTAATATGAGAGAACCCACCAACACTGTGAGAATCCAACAATACCCCCAAGTGCTTGAAATCTTCACAAGACATAATTGGATGGGGTTTTTCTAAAAATTCAGAGGGTATGATGATGAGGTGGCTCAAGAATTTGCTCTCTCCCTCACTCCACTCACCAGAATCCATGCCACTATTGTAATAAGGGGCCTCACTATAGATCTCACCCCTGAGCTCATTAACAGAGTCACCACACTCCCCCTAGGAATACCATGGAGGAAAGAAGACAAAGGAGATAACCAGGTTGCCAAAAGAAAATTCTTTTAGAAGGTGAGGTACCCACTGAGGAAAAAAATGGAGTAATGAGGGAAAGTCTGCCATATCCATGGAATGAGGTAGGCTACCAATTGATCAAATACATCTCATGTGAGGGTAGGTATAGTGTTGTCTATGGTTATCATTTCAGGATCCTTGAAGAATAAAGATTCAGAGCAGAAATACCCCCTCACCAAAGGCTCAACATACCATACTTCCTGCTTTAATCACTCATAGACTCAAGCATCAAAGTGAAGGAGGGAAATTCCCAACAGTTAGCTCACCATGGATTGTGTTAGGTTCCTATACCAATAGGAGTCATAATTTTTGAATGACTGAGGTCAAATCTGTAATTTGTACATAACTTTGCTATCTGCAAATGTTTTCCATATTAAAAAAAAAATAAAATTTAAAAATGTAAAGAGGGTATGTCCTAAAAGAAAAATCAAAGGACAAAAAGAATGAAAAAAGTAAAAAAAGATGAAAGATGAACCCCAAGAAAAAAGAAAAAAGGCCATGAAAGTGACAAAGTCAAAATGCCACTACCATTTACTTTGATGCAAAATAATTTTTTTTTGTGAAGCTTGTTACCTTTGCCACAATCCATGGATGGTCAAATAGTTTAAACTTGGCTATTTCATGCTTTCAATTTCATGTTTATAGATAGAGAATAAAATTTGACCAAACTGTTTAATCTTGGCAGATAAGTAGATAGGTAGAGTAAATAAAATAAGCTCAACTATTTAATCTGAGCCCTTGGATGTAATAAGGTTAGACTTAGATAGATTACTTTTGTAAAAGAAAAGAATTTTTTTTTGATAAGGGTTTGCCAACTTAAGTGCACCCTAATAAAGAATAGAAAAAAAGGTCGGATGAGTAGATGGGTAAGTAGTTGCATGGTTGCAGAATTGTGATGATTGATTAGATAAAATCATATCATTTACTTTCATCATCAAGTTGCTAAAATATGGATGATAATTGAGCATTTACACAAAGTCAAGTGATTAGTTCCCCATTCATTTTATCCTTAATTTTACTAATTTCCCCTAAGCAAAGTCAAGAGTACCTAAAACCTTAAGTTAAAGGGGCTCAAAGCATTTCTCTAACTTCTGGAGGGACCAGACCCTCGGCCCAATAACTTATAGGGTCTAAGTACTAAAAGCCCCCTCACAAACATTCACCCCCTTCAATTCATTCATTTTCCCCTAAAATATCCCTTTCCCTAAGGTAAAAGCACCATTTGCCTAGGGAAAGTAATCACCCCCAAGCAAACCCCTTTTCCACAAAAAATCCACAAATGCGCATTTAGCCTAACTTATAATGTTTTATGTGAAAAGTAAATAAAATTCAACACACATTATACTTAGCATACTTCATTTTTCCTCCTTCATTCATATTAACTTCTAACTTTATTTATTAAATCCCAAAAAAATACCCCTTTCCCGTATATTTTATTAAAAACCCCTATGTTAATATCCCGCCCTGAAGTTTGAAACATAAACTCTATTAGTGAATAATTAAGGGGTTAATTAAGTCGATCAGCGACTAATTAATAACCATGAACCACCGTCGAATAAAAGAAATTAATTAATCAATTAGTGATTAATTAATAATCTATCCCCACTAATGAAATCGCTCCTGACATCATTAAACCTCCATAATCCACAATTAATTAATCTCTCCACGCATTAAAATCCCGCTGGGCCCCTCCGTTAAACTTCATATCAAATCATCACCTCGATCACTGTGCAATCTGACCCCTTTTGATCTAATGGTCAACGCTCATATGGGGCGGCCTTTGAAGGTCAACCTTTACCCGCTCGATATGGGTGGTTTCAATTTTCACCCCGCTGCTACGTGGCGCCTGATGAATGGCATCGAGCGACCTCCCCCCAAAACCACTTTATCCCAAAAGTGGTGTAATATGATCCCGCTTACCGCCTCCCACTAAACGACAAAATGTCACATCCCCCGCTTAACGCCAAGTGTCCTTTTCCTAGTGTACCCGCCAAAATCATTGACTTTACGAATAAAACTAAAAAACTCATTGTTTTTTGTTTTATCGTGTAAAAGACCGCTCAGACCTCCATGCAAGCACTAGAGTACGTGCAACTGTCAACCTATGTCCAACTGCCAACTTACTGAAGCTGCTGAAACTTCAGACCACCTTTCAGTCACGTGCGCTTCCTGCAAACAGTGCACAACCTCCATTACTCCATTTAAAGCCAAAAAGTAGGTATTTTCCTAAATTTGCTGAGAAACCCTGTTTTATTCCAAAACCTGGACTAAATTGCTTCCAATTACTAAGTAATTCAGTGAAATAATTGCGTAGTGACTCCATAATACTATGAATTAAACCAATTTTCCCCATTTCACTGAAAACCCTTCGCCCTCGTCCTTGAATCCACAAAAACCAAGGATGGCTGCCCCAATTGCATTGAATGTCATACCCATTTCTACTCCTCACAGAGATTTATACCATCTCCCATTGGCAGATAAAGATTTTCAGATTAAAGATACCTCTGTCCAAGAATCCCCTTTGAAACTATACTGCATGTACAGAGACCAGTGCCTGAACCATGCAGACTATATAGGGCTTTGTGAATCAAGTTTACCCAAGTACCAGTTCCCTCGAGTTCATATTTTCCCAGAGATTATCCATTACTACCATATGAACTACAATCCCAGCCAAAGGGCAATGATGACCCCTGATCATTCTGTATTATTTACCATCACTGTTGAATCCATAAATGAAATGATGCAATTACAACCAAGCCAAAGCCTGACCCCTCTTTCTGTTGGAGATTTGCTGAACAGATACCCTACACTCACCTCAATCAAACTTGCTCGGTTATACTAGACCTTCATTAGGGAAGAAAAATACATTCCAAAGGACCCTCCCCCTTATATGTGGACTATATTATCTGATCTTGGCCGAGACATCATAGAAATGATATCCAGTGTGTTAGGCCAAACTACAAGTGAATTTGTTGATGAAATCATTAGAGCCTTTTTGTCCATTTACTCTCCTGGGTAGCACCCAGCCATCATGTTTGACTATGCTAAGTTCATCACTGATAAAATGCATGATCAACTCGTGAGGTTGGATAATGAAAGAATGTTCAAATATTCTTCAGTTTTATATCATCTTGTATTATCAAGCTAAAAAATTCCCAATCACACTCCAGAAGCTTGATACCAGAGGCAACCCTAGATCTGTGGTCTTCTGGACTTCATTAATCCACCTAAATGACTCTCAATATTTTTATATTGATTTCATAGATCTCTTTGTACACCCAGTGGCAACTATGCTATTAGGAAACCCTCCCCCCAGAATCAGTGTAGATATCAGGAGGGTCCTACTGTTGTCCAAACAATATAGAGTGGGAGATTGGTACTTGTACCAAAGCCACACTGAAATAAGAATATATGGATGTGAGTTGGCTCCCTAAAATTGCCCAGATACCTCCCCATGAGATTGTTTGATCTGGAGTACTACATGCAAATGATTAATTTAGATGAGGTGCATTTTGTGAAGGCCAAAAAGAAAGCTAAACTTAGGATAAAATATTAGCTTGGCCCCTTCATATGTAATAGTAGGGAAGCAGGAAAGGAAGCAGAACAAATCCTCCAAAGGCTAAAAATGAAACAAAGTTTTATATGGAATTATGACCCTTTAGACTTCATTTTCAATAGGAGACAAAAGAACATTTTATCTCCTTAAATCCACCACAGGATTCCTGAAATTGAACAATATGCTAATCAAGTTGAATGGGTGGAAAACACTTTGGTAGACTGAGATAGCACAAAATTTGCTGTCAATAATGTACTTATTGATTTAGAAAGAAGACTTGATGAAGATTCATTTGTACATGTGCAAGGAGAGTCCTAGTCTCAAAGAGAATCATAGGGACACAATGGGAAAACAACAGAAGAAGGACCTCAAGAGCAGCAACCATCAGAGTAGCCAGAGGCATCAAAGCAGCTAGAGGAATCAGAACAGCAAGAGATTTCAGAAGAACTTGCTCAACCAGAACATATCATGAGCAATCCTCGTATTTTACAGACTCCTCTAAATGAGCAGAGGAATCCTAAAAGAGATAGAGAAGAGGCCACTCTTTCTAGCAGACCTATTGCCCAAACTTATGTCAAGAGGCAAAGATTGAATCCATTTTCAGATAGGAGTTTACTGAAGAAGAAACAGGAACTACAGGTGAAGAAAGCAGGCATACCACTCCCTCAAGAGGTACACAAGAACCTTCCACCTCACAGGATCAAATGCTAGAAAGGCAATAGAGCGTGGAAGTATCCTCTTTCAGGGCTCCTAGTGGCTAGAGCCAAGACATCATAGAGAAATATAAAGAAATAAAGGCCAGGAATGAAATATTGAAAGCCCAAAGCTATGCACATTACCTGAAAATGGCTCCTACTAATCAGACAAGGCTAATGTCAGCCTTTGATGTGAAAGAGGGAAAAATGCAGATGAATTTTATGAAGCCAACTACACAGCAGCCCAGGTTAATTGCAGAGTATTTGAAAATAGACTTTGAATTATTGGAAAAGGATATCCATCCTATTGACCAAATAGAATTACATAAGAAAACCGGGCAAAATGGTTTACTCCACTTTAACCAGTAAGATGATTACAACTCACCAAATTCACAATTCATTGAATAATATATCAGTGCAATCCCAGTTAGAGAAGGCCTCTTCATAGGCCAAAGATACCAGAATAAAGTCCCTAGAGGACTTAGTCATAGAACTGGGCCATGATCCCAAAGATGTGAAAGATGCAAAAAATCTTATTAAGAAGAAAAATAATGACATAGCTGCATTAAAAAAGAAGCTCAAGATTCCTCCCTTGCATCATCCTTAGACAACTGAAGTATTGGAAACTCAGAAGGAGGAAGAGCTTATGGACTTAGTCCTTAAGCTAAATGAACAACTAAAAGAAACAGAGAAAGAACTGGACAATTTGATACAGTCTAAACAGAGTGAGTTGGCCACCACTCCTTAGACTGTAATTCCTACAGTTTCTACAACAATACCCTCCACATTAGCTACTTCATTAGCACCAACATTTCCACCAGCTATTGCTCTGCTAGTTACAGGTACATCAACAAGCACAGGGACATCCACAGAAAAGACAACTGAATAGGTAAAAGCCATGGAGGAAATGAGCATCCAGGCTACTGAGCTTAAAAAACTTAGAGAAAAAGTGTCAAGTTTGGAGACCAATTGCAAACTTGCACAAATACAACAGAAGGAAGAAGTTCAGAAGAACCAAAGAATGGGAGAAAGAATAAAAGTCCTTGAAAAGGACTTGACATTGCAAAAAACAATTAGAGACATGAAGGAAATTCTTTGGGCCAACATCATTGATTCTATCAATGATGTTTGGTCATCTATTCAAGTAATTTTTGAACAAACTGAACTAGTAAAAGTGGCAACAGAAGCAATTCACAAGACAACAGAAGAATTGGGAGACAAACTAGAAGAAGCCAACCAAATGATAGAATTTTTGAACAGCAGAAACAGGTACCAGCTAGATGAATTAGGCATAGAAGACAGAACAGGAACTATCATAGAAATAAAGAAGGTTCTCACTAAGAGGAACCTTATGCTCAGTCTTGAGAAAAAATGCCAGAGTATCCAAGTAGACATTGATAAATTTATGACAAAGTATGGTATTTTAAGAGAAAAAGTACTCCCCAGTCCCATGGTAATACATGACAAGATGATGACCCAAGATGATTATATTGAAAGACTAAACAAGCTGGCCAAAAGCCAAGCTAGTACTTCAGGGGTAAAATCTTTGCCCACTGGGAAGGTATTATATGATAGTCTGGAAAATTTGTTTTTCATAGATCATGAGGCCAAGCACTTGTTCGTCAATAGGCCAAATTTTTCCAAGTATATAGAAGCTAACGAGATATATAGAAAAATGATAAGGATGAAATTACCTGACATTGAATGGTGGATAAAACATACAGATTTACTATAAAGTTACTACAGAAAATCTATATGGTAACCAGGTAAAATAGGTAAAACAGAGTCAAAATATAACAGGTAAAGAGTATCAGTAGGTAGAAGACATAAAGTGAATCCAACACATAAGTATCAAGCAAATGAGAGAGACAAATCCGAATTACAACAACCAGCACAATCACAATAAAAGGGACAACAAGAAGACAATTCTCCATTTGTCTCTATCTTCATGCTTGAAGATATTTTTCGTTTCCTAGAATCATTCTCATATTGTTATGAGATATTTCGTAACATTTTTTGTATAAATATTTCACAATTTGAAGTAATTATGGGGGTGTGGATTAAAATACATTTCTGTAGACATTTTATATTGAGCCAAGGAGCTATTGTACTCCAGACTGGACTGGTTTTGCTGGATATGAAATAAAGCTAAGGACGTTTCACTGGATTCTTGTGCATAGTTGGAACAAATAAGTATTATCTCTTCATGTTTAAATATTGTTTTCTCTTCATGTTATAAATATTCGTACGTGTCTCTCATGAAATCCGTAAAGTAAACAAGGAATGATATCTCAGAACTAGCTTAAATTCTCTCTGTTTTAACTGTTTACTTTCTATATGCTTTCCACTAAACTATCTTGGTCTAGGAATTCTTAATTGCTCCCTTACTTCTATAGTTTACCCCCCCTTTGGTCCATAGTAAAGGATTCTTCATTGCCCTTTGCCACTGATCATCCTTCCTTTCTTCATCTTAATCCCGGTTAAGGATTCTTCATTTCCCTTTGCCCTGGTTAGGACTACCTCATCCATTTGAACCTGCAAATTTGCTTTTTGTTGTGCTAGCCTGCCCTGTGAACTCTTACCTTAGTGATTGATCAGATCCATCAAGCCACTCTTTGATTGACTCCATAGCCCAATGGCATGAATACTTGTTCTGCCCATCTATTTTCTTAATTCCATCACCTAATCAAACAAAACATCATGAACACTAATAACTAGCCTGAAATCCCACCCAAAACAAAGTTAAATTATAAAGAGAGAGCCCTCTTTAGACTTAGGTTGGATAGGACCTGAGTCTAAAAGATTAGGTTTGTGGTTACCTCTGATATTTCTTTCTTTAACCTTGAGAAAATTCTGAGTGATAACATGTTGATTAGGATCCTCATAGAAGGTGCCCTCCAAAACCTCAACACTCCTATAACATGCTCATTTTTCAGAGACATGCCAGCAGAGGATGACATCAAATCTCTCACTTATGATGTTAGTCCTACTGTCAGTGAAGAGGAAGTGAAATAGGAAGAGGAAGATACAAAAGAGGAAAAGGATGAGATGGATGAAGAGGGAGCTAACACAGAGGAACATGATGAATATGAAGAAGAAGAGGGAGAAGAGAAGGAGGATGATGAAGAAATAGAGGAGGAAATTAAGGAGGAAACTGATAGAGATGATGAAGATCTACAAGAAGAAGAAGACAGGGAGGACATCGAGGAAGAAGGCAATGGAAAAGAGGGGACAAAAAACAAGTAGGAGTCACCTAGGGTGTCTCCAGAAGCCACTAAGAGAGAGGCAGTAGCTTCCCTCACTGCTCTTAGCACCCCAATCAATCAAAAAGGAAAAAGGCAGAGGCAGACCCCATTATATTTCAGGACAAGAAAGAGCACAAGAATAAGATAGGGGAAGCTCCAAACATCAACCAAAATTCCTATTGTGATTGAAGACTCCCCTACACAAAAAGACAAAATGCCTTCCCCTAAGTCCCCTATCACCTATGTGATGAGGCCTACTATTAGATCCACTTCATCCAAGGGAAACACAATCCTACAGGATACACAACAAAATCTACATGAAGCACAAACAATCTTACAGAATACTCTGTTGAATCTACAGGAGGCACAAAAATTGGAAATAAAGGTAGGGGAGCAACAAGAAACTAAATAAGAGGACCCATAGACAAAAGAACCCAACCCTCAACCTAACATGGACTCTTATTAGCGGTTTATTGAAGGAGGTAGGGTCATACCTCAAAAGTTTGCCATCCCACTGTTCTTCGAGCTTGAGAAGGAGAGGGCTAGAACTCACCGATGGATGCAGATCGCCAAATCAAAGGGGGTGGAAGACATTGGGCACATGGAAGAGAAACTCAAGGAGATAAGTAGAGAGCTAAGTGGCTTGAGGACAGAGAACCTATAATGAGAAATCAACTAGAGACAAAAAATGCATGGTTGAGGGGATAGCTGCAGGAAAGAGAGAATCAATTGGCATGTATGGCTAGTCTCTCTTTGGAAACAATCCAGTGTAGGATTCCAGCTAAATCCTATGCTCTCTACCTCAAAGAACAATGGCTGCAGTTTCAGATTAAGACCCTAGCACAAAGAGGAACCATGCCATTTCAGGACTATAGGCAGTTTATTAATCTTTGTGATCAAAGTACACTAGAGGATAGGGCCAAAATGGCTTAGTTTTATTTGAAAAACATGGCCCTCATAGACATGAATGTATGGGACCATAATGCCAAGCTAGGAGATCTACAATTAATGGCTTTGGCATCATGGATGAAGCATGAGGAGTCAAGAGTTGCAGAGATGAAAAGGATGTTGGCAAGAGAGCAAACTGAACCTCTTTTGATCAGAGCTGAACAATCAAATCCCATGGTTCTCATCAGTACCCATAATTTGATTGCAAATGATCCTCAGCTGGCACCTAGATATCTTGATGCCCAAGAGCAAGCAATTTCACATTTTGAGGACATGTTCAGGTTACTAGGAGATGATAGTATACATGCTTGCCCGAGGAGATGGAACGCCCTGCCATGTAGCCTAAAGATAAGAGAATATCACTATCCTCAAAGGTTGAGAGAGGCACTCAACATGACACCTATGTATAAGCAATCCATGCAAAGGTTGAAGGTCAATTGGATAGGCCTAAAACTCAGTCCACCACTACCCTTAGGGATGCTAGAAGGGAGAAAAGAAGAAGAAGAAAAGAGGCAGTGGGAAGAGGTAGAAAAGAAAGCAGGCTTCTATGAACAAGAAGAGGAGACCACATTAGAGGCATGGGATGTAAGAGAGGCCACAAGAGCCATGGAGGATATGGATTAAGTTGCTCAGAGGATAAGCAACACTTTCAGTAGGGGGTGATGACGAGCCTCATCATTGGGTAATTATATGGGCCTTAATTCACCTCCTAGCTTAGTCAAACCAACTTTTCTCATAACTTATTACATGTTTTTGATTATATTTTGTTTATGAGGTGAGTTAGAGTTGGATATTATGCTTTATGGTCTAATATGCATTGAATGTAGGATTAAAGGAGAAAATCAAGGAATTTTGGCAAAGACCAAGGTCAAAACTTGAATGGGACAAGGGAGAGGGATTATAGGAGGTAAATCCTCCTCATTTACTACTCCTCCATTCAAATATTCCTCCATTCATCACATCAGCTCAAAGTGCAAACAACCAAATCATGAGGACTAGAAGGTAGCCAAGCAAGTGAGAGACAAAGAACAATTTATCTCGAGTTGGGAGTCGAGCCTCCCTAATTTTAAGGAAGTCATTGGGGAATTTAGATGTATAAGTAGAGAGGCCTATGACCTTAGTAGGATGCAGATTTTTGATTATAAAACTCTACTCTATTTTCAAGCTACAAAACCTGTGATAGTCCTTTTGATGTAATTTGTTGTTTTGGTAATAAGAATGAGTTTTGTTTTGAGCCAGCACTGAGTTAACTCAGAGGGCTGAAGCTCTTGGGTTAGGGCCCAACCATAGCAGCCAAGGCTCCTCTTGATTGTACATGTATGTTTAGTGTAGATTCATAGCTTAATTGTTAATTTGCTTATTAGATGCATTTCTATTACAAGTAGTGTAGATTAGATTGTTTGTGTGATAGTTTGATTCCATTTGTGCCTTATTTCAAGTAGCAGGTTAGCAAGGAGAAAAAGGATCACCACAAGGTTGTTAGCAGGTGTCTCAGCCTCACTTCCTCCCTCTGGGACCATGACTTGAGGAAGGGACCCTTAAGCATCCCCAAAAACACAGATCTCTAGTTCTTTTATGAGCTTTGGAGTTTGTTGTCTTTAATTTAGTATTTGGTTAATGTTGCAAAGGTAGATTTCATTTTCATATTTTTCATATCCATTTCTACAGTAGATCTCACTCATGCTTTCATCCCTACAACAACTTTCTTCATGCATAATATAGGAAGTTGATTCATTAGTTCTGCTTTTCTAGTTTATGAAAATGCATCTTGTTGCATAGCTTTTTGGAAGACACACATGTTTGATGCAGAGCAGGTGCTTCAGGAGGAGACTAAGACTTGATAGCCAACATCCACATCCCACTTTGTCCACCTTAGCCATCCCTTGATTTCACCATCACCCTCACTAGTTTTTCATCATTTTTCATTAAAAATCTCCCAAACATATTGAGTGAATCTAGCCATCTATCATCTTAGATATTGACTCCTGAATGATCCTAGACCTTCTAACGCTCCATTCTACCCATCACACACCTTTCATAAGCCTCCCATTTCCTCCAACACCTCACATTTGGCTCTCGGCTATATCTTGTAGGTTTCCTGTAATTCCTACAGGATCATCCTGTAGGTTTCTAGTACATCTTATAGGTTTTCCTGAAATGGCCTTTTTTGAGGCCGAATTGATGGAAAACCTCTAGGAAGTCACAAAAAACCTCCTAGGGACTCTCCACACCATCCAACCACTTCATAAACCTTCTATCCATCCTCAAACACCCTTAATCCACCCGTCACATCCACAAGAACAATTAGTTTGCATACTTGATTTTGCAAAAAAAGACCAAAAAAGTGAAAACAGATTTAGTTTAGTTTCTTTACTTGCACATTAGTATTGTTTGATGCTTCTTACTTATACAAATTAGATAGTAGCATTTGTTTTATGTTGATTTAGCATTTCTTCTTACCATAGCTTCTTAAATGGTTAATTAGGGTATGATGTGGTTTAGCATTACATGTTGGCTTTCTCCATTACTGCAGTAGAGTAACTCTCTTAGAGTAGATTTACCTTCCTTCCATCAAAGTATCAAGCTTCTTTTGACTCTATAGAAGTCTGGCTTGGAACCCAGTGGTCTCTCGCCAGCTGAACAGTGACAATAGGTAGAACCATCACTTTTACTTGTGCATACAACACTGTCACCTCCAAGTTTGTACGAACCTCGGGTTGATAAGTAAAGCTGGTAGCCCAGAAGTTGCAGCATCCTTGCTGCAATACTGGTGCTCATCAGTTAGCAATAATATGAGCTTTATGAGACACCCAATGTAAGGTGTATAGGGAGTACTTACACTACTGGTGAGGGAAACGAGCCATCGATTAGAAAATTAATAATACTATTCTAAAGGGGGGACCTGAGGATAAAGAGAAAGACTTGTTGAGTACATGCAGATTAGTCCACATAGTAAACAACAATCATTAAAACATTACAAAATTCATTCAATAACAACCATGGATAAGAAACAAAATAGTTCATTAACTTAGAATGTAAATAAAACGACATATACCATAAACATAACCAAAATAGTCCAACTATATGTACGATACATGTATGAAGGAATGACGGCTCATTGAGCTTCTGATTATAAGTATAAGATCCCAAGTACACTATTATGTGAATGAAACATTGTATCCAATAGTGGAACATGAAGCCTCAACTTTCTTCTCCAAAGAATAATCTATCTCCTATTTAGTACAAGGGAAGCCAAGGCTAAGCCTCCCAAAAATCCCTTTTCTTGAGTTATGAGGAGTTATTTATAACAAGTACAATGACCTCTGAGCTTCCTCATGACTCTTTAACTATTCATATTCTAACATGACTCATTAAATTCCAATGTGTGGATATTCATATTCCACATGTGTCCATTGGACTTCATTACATAACATTTATTACATAAAACAATCTACAAATGAGGCAGTGGCCTAATAAGGCAAAACTAATAAAAGGATAAAGACTCATGAAATGGATAAATAATTTGCTTCTTCATGGAGTTCATTTGTGATGTAAGTGTGTCATGCTTTTGTAATCCTCTACGATATCTTCAATCCGATCTGGCAAGTCCCCTTTATAGCACATATTCACTTCTAATGCCTTTGTTAGTATGTTCTTAGAGCTTGACCATACATTATTCCACAACCATGAAAGCTTCATGCGTGCTTTAACTGGTGCAAAGGCATATTACTGAATAATGTCCTTGGTGACCTCTAAGCCTTCCCGTTTAGTTTCTTACTTGATTTTTTCAATGTAATCCTTGTTCTCCTAGAAGATGACCTCCCCGCCTCTAATAAATTCAAGGGTTTCGATAACAGACATCCCATGCTTCTATATTAGAGACTCAAACCCATTATGCATTTGGTTGTATGCAACCATAATGCTAATTGAATGAGCTCCAAGATGAGAGTAATTTTGTAGGTGGAATCTCAACTAAAGTTTGTCCATTTTGACAGAAACCTTGTATTTCCTTTCCAAATGCTGTGGGGCATCCGGATATTTGGCATCCCACTCCTACATCTAATCAATTGCTCTATTTTCTATCTTCAGTAGTTTCACCACATCCTGCACATTCTTCTAAATGCTAATGAGAGGAGCCATGACCTTCTATATAAGAATCATATCGTCATCTATTCATGCCATGGTATCCTCCGTTGTCCCCATCTCTTCTTGTATGGATGACTTGCATTCTGCGGTATTGAAGTTCTGTGATGACAATCGCTGGTTCTCCACCACATGGTGCTCTACATGTTGCTTCACTGTAACAAGTTTTGTCTTCAACTTGACATTCTCATTCAACAAGTACTTTGAATTATCTTGTGCTGTTGCAGTGAATGCAACATTTTCCGCCATGACTGCCCTTGAATTCCTTATAGTGTTAGAATTTATCACCTTCTATGTAGAAATTGACACTGGATTCTGAGGATCCTGTGGGAAGTATCTATACCTTTACTATATGATCCTCTTCTTCAGCTGATCAAATGTTATGTTGCATACATCCATGACTCGGTATGCTAGTGTAGGTGTAATCCCCATCTCTTTAAATGGAAGATGACCTCATGTGTGTGGTTGTTCTTCTGTAGTACCTAACTCATCATCCATGGGTTGGATGGTGTCTTCTTCCTCAAACTGTTCCTCTTAGAGCTCTTGAGTCAACTATTCTTCTTCCAGCCTCTGTGCTACTTCCTCCTCCTGAGATTTCCTCTGCTTCTCTTCTTCTATCCTTATGCTCTTTTCTTCTTCTGCCTGTTGCTTCTAAAACAACTCATCCTATTTCCTACTCTCCTCATCTTCTTCTTCTTCTTCCCATGCTCTCCTCTCTAGCTTTGCTTGAGTATCTCCAGTGTTTAAAGGATCGACCTTCCATTTCCTACCGATCTCGCTTAAAGAATTCCTGATCCTTTTCCCGGGAGCTATCTTCTTTGACTAAGGTTTTATTTACTCCTCCTCTTGCTCCTTCTCCTGCAAGTCCTAAGCTAGTCGATCATGGGGTGAACTGGTCTTCATGGCTAGATGTGTCTTCATTCTGGCATTGTACCAGTTATTTATCTTTTCATCTTCTTCTTTGGTCATTGATGAATACCTCGTATTATCACCGATCCTTTGACAATAATGCCTGATAATTCGCTTCAGATCATATGCATGGAAATCTTAGGTGGAAAAGTGTAGGCGATCTAGCTCGTGTATTTCAAATTCTTCCACCTTGTGACTCTTTAATTCATACAATCCATTCCTCAATTGAAAGATAGGGCAATGGGATTTTTTCCTTCTGTGAAGAATTGTCGACAAGCCCTTGTCCAATTGATTTGCCACTTCCTGCATGACCACCTTGTTTGTCACATATTATGGCATAAGACGATGGGTTTTTTGTCATTTGAAGCATCTAATGTATGTACCCTTAGGAGCTGCAAACCAATCTGTAATATCTTCAAGCGACTCCTTCATTTAATTGGTCATGCATAGTTGATTGGTCTCAAATATCATACAAAATATGACTGCAAAGAAGTGTTCGGTCAATCTATCATATGTGCTTCTGAAGCCTCCTTGTGATAACACATTAGAGGAATTTTGAGATAAAAAATGAGCCTCCTAAGGAAAATGTACAATCAAAATTCATTTTATGAGAACCAATCACATTTTAGGAGATGACATCATCCCCCATGGTCAAGGTGACATTATTTGAGTTAAAGGTACTTACTTGTAACATCCTCAATGGTGGATAAAAACTCATGGTTAACTATGGTAGTGCTCTAAGTACTTTTAAAGTCATAAAGTAAAGTACTCATAATAAACATCATTTCACACTTTTTGAATAAAATATTATTAGTGTCATTTCATATTTTCTCAAAAAAAAACAATGCATATCTCTATACAATCTTCATGTCTTTTCACACTTTTCCATAAATATTATAATTGTATATTTTCAAATGAAGAAGTTATGCATTATGTGTCATTTTCCAATGTTGAATCCCTCAAAGAGAGCAACAACATCCAACCAATCAGATGTTTTAATGCAAAGAACAAGGAAACCCAAATACATATACAGATATATACATCAAGACGCCATGGTACAAGTGCACAATTCAATGTTACCATGGTAGAGTTCTCCATTGTTTTGGCTGTGCTTGGTTATTATTTTTTGAAGAGCGCTTGTATATCTATAAAAAACAATAACGTATGAGGAAGACAAAAGGTGGTTCCAAATAAGATATGTGGGTATTAGTGCTATTGTTAACCTTAAAGAAACAAACAAACTGAGACATGAAAGCATTCATTCTTAGGATTCTAATTGTAATTCTTGTTGTGTTAAAGTAAACACGAAAGAATCCATAATCATTATCATTGCCATTATCGTGATTCCTAATTTACAAACACAATTGCATCGAATTCTCAAGATGTGTGATGCATACCATCTACCTCTACATACACTCGAGCTGGGAGACAACACATTTTTGCCTAGAACCGTTAGCATATGTACCAGAAAAGCATGTGAATAAAAGTTCTTCATCATTTTAGCATAGTGTATTCTCACCACCATCTTTGCCTGAAGAGCGATAAAGATGTATGAATAGAAAATTCTCATATATTCGACGATCAACATCGGGGTCAACTTGATAAGAACAATAAAAACCAAATCAAAACGAGAAATTAAAGAATTTGGAAGGCCAATATTCCTAGTTGGAGTAAGTGAGCGATCGTATTGGACAAATGAAATTATTAAGAGATTGTTAGAATGAAAGATATTTGAAAAATATTGTGACTAGAGAATGCAAAAAAAATTATATATGCTACCCATATCTCAGCCAAGAATATCGAATATCAAGTGGAGAATGCTTTGCCGTGTGCAAAAGAAGGGAGCCTATCTTGAAAATTCAATCCATTATGCAACTGCAGTAATGAAGGCTTAAGAATTAGGGAAAAAACTTATTGTGCCATATATAGGATTTGCAGCACCAACCACATTACAAAGTGCATTAAGTGATGTGTGAATCCCTGCATGAGAAATTGAAATTGTTTGTTGCTCCATAACCTCATGGATGTACAAACAATCTCGATCACACATCTTATCAAACCCATCAATGCAAACAACACCATGACCGACCAAAACCATTGGTGCAGCGTCTAACCGGCATTCACTTGAATTTCTTAGAACCAGTTAGACAAGGACTTCAAAGGATTCCTTCCACAACACAATTTATTTCAATTTAAGCCACAAAAATAAAAATTTATTATCCATGTTAACATGTAGAGAGAAAGTATTACTGTTTCTTGATCGAAAGTGACAACTATTGTCAAACCTTTTAAAAAACAAATAGCATCATCATCTATAGTTTCATAGCACGACTTCCATAATAATTAAAATTCAAACATCTATGTCTCACTAGTTAATTCTAAGGTTGAATGTGATCATTTCCCTTTCAACTTTAGAGAAACACTACCACTAAAAGACACTTTCGTCAAAACTGCTAATAACCATAACACAAACACTACATTGCACTATATTTTCACTTTTTCTACGTTGCGAGAAACAAATGATTTCTAACACTAATAATATTCTATTCCTACATTAATTTACAAATTGTCCAGTGTGAATGCTATCCTTAATGCGTTCACTAGAAGTAGAAAGGAAATAGAGAATCCAGAAAATCTTGCAACAATACTAGACTTCGACAGATCAACGACCTTTACTGAATCAATCACAGGACCACACAGAGAATTCCTATCTACAACCCTCTTATTATAATATAAGTTATCAAATGCAATGTAGGTTTGTTAAAATTGGCAACTAGGACCAAACTCCATATTGGTCATCTTATTCATGGCTAATAATATTTTTATTAGATTCCTCTCATCGAGAGGTGTAGGATTGATCTAACGATCATCCGATTCTGATAAGTATTTATGGATATATGAATATATTTTGATTATGGAATAATTGTCAAGTCGACCAACAACTCATATAGGCTGAGAAGCCCAACAGTCGCATCTATTCAATCATCAGCATTTGTATATAAATATAGGAGGTATTTTCCTCATTTGGATACACTCATCTAATCACATCTCTCTCTCTCTCCTATGCAAAAAAGAGGCTCTTCTCCTACTGCACAGAAAGAGACTCTTCTCTCACACGTGTGGAAGGAAGGACATAGAATTTAGGGCTGCAATTGCAGGTTGGAAGTTTGATCAGCCTTGACCATCAAACTCTCTCTTAGAACTGCATTGTAGGTGGAACTAACTCTCCTCAGAAGGCCGCATTTTTTGGTGAAGGAATCAAGCTGATCCGACAGTCGGTTTGCAAGATATTTTTTGCCCTAGTTGAGGGATGATCTAGGGTTTGCTGCTACTGATGTAAATCAGATTTATGTACTATTTCTCTCTGCTGAATTATTGAAGATAAAACAAGATTTGATTAAAGGGTTTCCCAATATTTGGGTTTGTCCCTGGCTAGCCGCCACATCTTGTGTCTCTTGTCTTGGCTTGTTTTATGTCGATTGTTTAATGTTCTATCTGCACTTTACTTAATGTACATGTGATTGCTAATCTATGGATAATAATAATAAAAAGAAGTAAACTGCTCTAAGCATAGAACATACCATAATTTAACATGGTATTGGAGCAGAGGTGAAGACAAATCCCGAGAAAGAGCAAGAGAAATCACCAAAGATAAGATTGGCAAGGCTATCCTAAAAGAACTATGGGGTCCTCAACACTCTTCCCTACTGAAGACAAGCTATGTGAGAAAGCTGATTATCACGGATGGAAGATGTCTCTCAATCTAGCCTTAGAAGATCAAGGAGTGTTGGACCATGTGAGAGGCAATATTATTGAGCCTCCATCAAATGCACCTGCTGTTGCCAGGAACAAATGGAAAACTGGCGAAGTCAAAACAAAGAAGATCATCCCGGACTCTATCGAAAAGCACTTGGTGGCCTACATCTTCGACCTAACCACCTCCAAGGAAATCTACGATAGACTGGTAAGTTTATTTAAAGTTAATGATACAAATCAAGTCTTGTTTCTTAGAAATAAGCTGAAGGAAATTAAGAAGGGAAAAGATGAGAGTATGCAAGCATACTTCTTAAGAATCACCGAGATCAGGAACGATCTCCTATCTATTGGGGAGATTATTACTGATAGGGAAATGACACTCACGACTCTTGGAGGATTACCATCTGAATGGTACGTTTTCAGGACTACTCTTCTCAACAATAATGAAATTCCTGGTTTCGAGGAATTAATGGCAAGATGAATTTAAGAAGAAACAAGGATAGAAGAGCAAGAAATGCCCATGCCTAAAGGTCCTCTTGCTACCTTTTCTTCTCATGCTAAGAAAAGAAATAATTCCGGGATTAAATAAAAAAGAAAGGCTAGACCTAAGGGTGGAAGAAAAGGACGATGTTACATTTGCGATAAAGTAGGTCACTATGCAAGGGAGTGCCTTGATAGAAGGGACTCACACCGGGACGATGATCAAAATCCCTCTCATGGAAATCAAAGGAATGGCAAATCTAATAGCAGAGATAAAAGGAGTGTTGGAAATCAAGGAAGAGGAAAATCATTCAAGAAGGCTAGAAACTCCAGGTATGAATCTAACACTGCTGGCAATAAGCAAGATGAATATTATCTACCAGCTGCTCTATCTACCTCTGCTCCTTTAGATTCGCTGGGAATTTGGCTTATTGATAGTGGTGCCTCAAGGCACTTCCTTGGTTACAAAGAAGTTCTCCATAATTTAATAGAGAAAAAAACTAAACTGGAAATCATCCTTGGAGATAATATGAAATATCTCGTGAAAGGTGTAGGCAATGTCTCTCTTAAATTGAATCAAGGTAATACGATCCACTTACAGGATGTATTATATATACCTAACCTCAAAAAGAACTTGGTGTCCATTTCGGCAATGGAAGACAAAGGCTACAAGGTGGCTTTCGGCGATGGCAAGGCACGTGCATGGAAAAACGATATTAAAGATGCCTTCACTCTTGGGTTTCGAGTTGATTCATTACATCAGGTCGGAGGAAGTCTGCTAGGTGTCATGTCTTGTCACACATCTCAAGCCTTGATCAAGACTAAAAATAAGATTAAGATCTTAAGGACTGATAATGGGATTGAATATGAATCTAATGAGTTTCATGACTTTTGTAAAGAGGCTGGCATTAAGAGGGAGACTACTACACCATATACTCCTAAACATAATGGTGTGGTAGAAAGGAAGAACCGTACGATTGTGGAAGCTGTCCGTGCTATGCTCCATCATCAAAGACTTTCGAAGTTTCTATGGGCCGAAGCTGCAAGCACCGCTGTATATGTACAAAACCAATGCCCTCATCAAGCATTGGGTTCCAAGACTCTTGAAGAAATGTTCACCAGTAAGAAACCTGACGTATCTCATTTTAGAATTTTTGGAAGCCCTATATATTTTCATGTGCCAAAAGAGAAAAGGAATAAATTGGATGCATCTGGAAAGAAAGGAATCTTTGTGGGCTATGGTGAATATACTAAGGGCTATAGAATCTATGTAGCCGGTCAAAGGGAAGTCGTGATTAATCATGATGTCACCTTTGACAAAGAGATGGCTCTCAGCAAGGTGAACAATCTTCCTACTTTAAGGAGCTCTCAAGAAGCTGATACCAGGGAACCAAAAGAAAAAGATGATGTAACAATGCCCGATGTGGATGAACCCATGGATCCTATTGATCCACCTGAGCCTTCCTCTTCTAGGAAGAGGCCTTCTTGGCTTAGGGGGCTACTCGATGATGCTGAAGGACACACTGCACCCCGAGGAACCTTCTGTGAAAGTAAGAAACCTAACAGGTATCAGGGATACCTGACCATCATGAGCACGATCATACAAAATGAGTCTTCATCATTCTCATATGCCGTCAAGCATCAAGTATGGAAGGATGCTATGACTAAAGAATATGAGT
Source organism: Pinus taeda (assembly GCA_000404065.3). NCBI lineage: Eukaryota > Viridiplantae > Streptophyta > Pinopsida > Pinales > Pinaceae > Pinus > Pinus taeda. Next base: position 139,460 of record APFE031169516.1, read on the forward strand.
CTATTATGAAGAATGATGTCTGGGAAGTAGTTCCGAGACCCCAGGATAAGACAATTGTCACTTCTAAATGGATTTACAAGATAAAGCATGCAACAGATGGAAGTACGAAAAAGTATAAGGCTCTTTTTGTCACTCGTGGCTTCTCCCAGAAGGAAGGTATAGACTATGATGAGATATTTGCACCTGTTGCTAGATATACCACCATCCGCTCAATCATAGCCCTTTGGGCTTCACAAGGATGGAACCTACATCAGATGGATGTCAAGACCACGTTCTTGCATGGTTTTATCAAAGAAGAGGTCTATGTGGAGCAACCTGAAGGATTTGAGATTTATGATCGAAAATCTCATGTATGCAGGTTGAAGAAGGCTCTCTATGGGCTGAAGAAAGCACCCCGAGCATGGTATGAGAGGATCGATAACTACTTGATGAAGTTGGGATTCACTAGCAGTGAAGCCTATCCTAACCTTTACTTTAAGGTTGAAGATGAAAAACCTCTCATACTGGTGCTGTATGTGGATGACCTCTTTCTAACAAGTGCAGACCCTCTCATTCACAAATGTAAGAGGGAGTTGGATTTTGAATTTGAAATGAAGGACCTAGGACTGATGCACTATTTCCTAGGACTTGAAGTCTGGCAGAAGCCAAGGGAAATTTTCCTATCTCAAGGAAAATATGTGGTGAAAATATTGGAAAGATTCAGTATGGTGGAATGCAAGCCTGTTACTAACCTGATGGAGCTTGACTTTAAGAAGTTAAGCGGTAGTGCTGCCGGACCTGTTTTACAAAATGCCACCGAGTATTGGAAACTCGTCGGAGCATTAATGTTCTTAGTGAAATCCCATCCAGATATATGCTTTGCAGTCAACATATCGTTGAACCTCACCACATACATTGGATTGGTGCCAAGAATCTGTTAAGATATCTTCGTGGCACAATTACATATGGGTTAAGATACACTCTCGGAGATGTGAGACTACTTGAATATGCTAATGCTGATTGAGCAGGCAGTATGGTGGATCGTAAGAGCACTTCTGAGTGTTGTTTCTCGTTGGGATCTGCTTCGATGTCCTGGATGAGCAGGAAGCAGAAGTCGGTGGCTTTGAGCATTGCCAAGGCAGAGTATATTGCTGCTAGCATGGCCTCCTGTGAGGCAGTCTAGTTGCGAAAGCTCTTCAGTGAGTTGTTTGGATTTACATTGGATACCACCGTGATCCTATGTGACAACCAGAGTGGGGTTCGTTTTTCAGAGAATCCCGTATTTCATGATCACTCCAAGAATATCGATATCAGGTACCATTTTATTCGAGATATGGTGCAGCGAGGAGCAATAAGGCTCTAACATATCAGTACAGATGAATAGGTCGCCGACATTCTGACAAAGCCCCTAGGGAAGGTCAAATTCCTGAGTTTCCGAGAACGACTTGGTGTCGTTCAAAGACCCTCTGATGAGGGTCCTGTATGATGTATTTAGCTTGGGGAGCTCCAGTGGGGAGCGAGTTACTTCTTGGAGTGACATATGACCACAGGGTGACTCACCATCCCCTTGTGGTGTATGTGTACAGGGTAAAAGAATCAAAAGTTTCCCTATTGACACCCCGTGGTGACTATGTAGCAGGATGAGTAGTTCTCCTGTGAGGTCTGGATGATGTGTTCTCCATGACAATTATGTAGCAGGATGATTAGTTCTCTTGTGAGGTCTGGATGATGTGTTCTCCATGAAGATTGTGTAGCGGGATGATTAGTTCTCCTCTAAGGCCTGGATGATGTGTTCTCCATGGTGATTGTGAACAGGATGATTCACTCTCCTGTGGATAGGATGATTCGCTCTCCCGTGGACAAGATGATTTGCTGTCTTGTGGGACAAGATGATTCTCTCTCTTGTGGGACAGGATGATTCGCTCTCCCATGGTTAGGATTGATTAGCTCTCCTGTCAAGGCATCCTACCCATGCAGTCTAGGACTCATGGGAAGTACCTCTCATCTGATCAATGAGCAGGGAAATGAGGATAGGGACCATAGTAGTACTGATGGATGCATCGCTGTATCTACCATACTCCATATATTAGGATGACCTTCATTGATCTGGGACTAGTGGTAGGAGTTGTACCCACTATGACACTGACTTCAGGTCAGTTGAGGACTGGTCTGGGACCAGTGGTAAGCACTCTGAGATTGACTTTGAGTCAATGGAGGATGATACTAGTTTGGGACCAGTGGTAGGAGTTGCACCCACTATGACATTGACTTCGGGTCGGTTGAGGACTGGTCTGGGACCAATGGTACACACTCTGAGACTGACTTTGAGTTAGTATGATACATCCTCGATCATTTCTTCTTCTTCATAATTCAGACAAAGTAGAGTAGAGCATAATAGAGCAGAGCAGAGCATATTAGAACAGGGCAGAACATAACAGAGCAGAGCAGGTAGAGTAGAGCAGAGCAGAGCAGGGGTCAAGATATATAGGGCAGTGCATTTGATGGATGAATAGTAGCGACCGACAGATGAATTGTAGATGGAGTTCTCCCTAATTGAGAGGGAGTGTTAAAATTGGCAACTAGGGCCAAACTCCATATGGGTCATATTATTCATGGCTGATAATATTGATATTAGATTGCTCTCTTTGAGAGGTGTAGGATTGATCTAAATATCATCTGATTCTGATAAGTATTTATGGAGATATGAATTTATTTTGTTTATGGAATAATTATCAAGCTGACTATCAACTCATGTAGGCTCAGAAGCCCAACATTCGCATCTATTCAATCATCAACATTTGTATATAAATATAGGAGGTCTTTTCCTCATTTGGATACACTCATCTCATCACATCTCTCTCTCTCTCTCCTGCGCAAAAAAGAGGCTCTTCTCCTACTGCGCAGAAAGAGACTCTTCTCTCACACATGTGGAAGGAAGGACACAGAATTTAGGGCTGCAACTATAGATCGGAAGTTTGATCAGCGTTGGCCATCAGACTCTCTCTCAGAACTGCACTGTAGGTGGAACTGACTACCCTTAGAAGGTCACATTTTTTGGTGAAGGAATCAAGCTGATCTGACGGTCAGTTTGCAAGATATTGTCTGCCCTAGTTGAGGGCTAATCTAGGGTTTGCTGCTGCTGACGTAAATCCAATTTATGTACTATTTCTCTCTGCTAAATTATTGAAGATAAAAGAATATTTGATCAAAGGGTTTCCCCATATTGGGGTTTGCCCCTGGCTAGCCACCACATCTTGTGTCTCTTGTCTTGGCTTGTTTTCTATCGATTGTTTAATGTTCTATCTACACTTTACTTAATGTACATGTGATTGCTAATCTATGGATAATAATAATAAAAAGAGGTAAACTACTCTAAGCATAGAACATACCGTAATTTAACAGGGTTAGTTTGACCTTTGTCATAAAGGTCACATTATGAGCCTCATAGATGTCATTTTCTAGAGGATTATTGTAGTGGAAACTATTTGACTGATCTCCGGAAAAAGCCATGACTGCCAGCCATTCCAAGTAGCCATCGCTAGCATATCCCAAAACAAAACTCATCGTAAATTTATTTTCGGGATTTGTCTCCACCATTTGTGAAATAATACCTTCGTTGGCGGAAAGAAACTCGATGGTTCTCTTACCCTCAAGAATTTTTTAGTGATTAGAGTCGATATGTCGCACTGCCTTTTTGGACTCTATGATCCATCTTGATAAAGATGATGTTTCCACATCTATATTTGTCAACAAAAGAACCTCCAATGTCTCATTGGAAAACATCCACGACCCCTCCTCAAAATCTCCATTAACCACAATAGGGATCTTCTCCCAAACCACGATTTTGGAAAATAACCTTGACATTGTCAGCTTGCACCTGAAAAGACCAGGCATAGAAATCCCAACCACACATACTAATTTTATGGAAGTCATTGGAGACTTTAGACGTATAAGTAGAGAGGCCTAGGACCTTAGTAGGATTCAGATTTTGACTGTAAAACTTTACTCTATTTTTGAGTTGCAAGACTTGTGACAGTTTTTGATGTCATCCATTGTTTTGATAATAAGAATGGGTTTTTTTATGAGCCAACAGTGAGTTAAATTAGAGGGCTGAAGCTCTTAGGTGAGGGTCCAACCCTAGTAGCTAAGGCTCCTCTTCGTTGTACATGTATGCTAGCATAGATTCATGGTTTAATCGTTCATTTGCTTAAGTAGATGCATTTCCATTACAGTAGTGTAACACATAGACTCATGGTTTAATTGTTCCTTTGCTTAAGTAGCTACATTTCCATTACAACAGTGTAGCGTAGATTGGTTGTGTTTTAGTTTTCTTCCATTTGTGCCTTCTTTCAATTAGCAGGTTAGAAAGGAGAAAAATATCACCATAAGGTTGTCAATGGGTGTCTTAGCCTCACCTCCTCCCTCTGGGACCATGACTTGAGGAAGAGACCCTTCAGCAACCCCAAAAACACATATTTCTAGTTCTTACATGAGCTTTTGGAGTTTGTCGTCTTGATTCAGTACTTGGTTCATTTTATTGTCATCTTTTTCCATCACTCTCTTTCTATAATAAGATCTCATTTGTATTCTCATTTCCTTCAGCACTTTCTCCATGCATAATATATGCGGAAGCTAATAAATCATGTCTTAATCAGATTATGCCCGTAGATTTCCTTACCATCCCATCCACAACAAACTTGGCCAATCACCGTCAACCGTGTGCATATTCATTTCAATGTTTGACTTTAGGCATTGTGAATCTCCATTGTTGATCTGCCTCACTTGATCCAACGGCTATCGTGTGACCTGATCGCCAACTATCTTGGCCAATCTCCACTGTTGATCAATCCCACATGATCCAACGGCTATCGCGCAATCTTGCGTGAAATCATGCATGACCAATATCCACTCAAGAGCACACGAGAAAAGTGGTTTTCTCGTGCTACGTGTCACTAACTTAGGCTAATCGTGTCAAATTTAAGAATTCCACTTACAACTTTGAGGGTGTGTGAAAAATTGCTTACCACCTACGAAAACCCACTCCATCATTCCACTTATTTTCCACCCTTCTGTTGACACGTGACTTGATGTGATCCATCCATCTATTGACTTCATCTCCCATGATAAGATCTCCACCATTCATCTCCCATTAATCATGTTCGTCCATATATTGACTTAACCTCCTGGGATAAGATCTCCACCATCCATCTTCTGTTAATCTTGTTCGTCCATCTATTCACTTAATCCCCTGTGATAAGATCTCCGCCATTCATCTCTTGTTAATCATGCTTGTTCATCTATTCACTTAATCCCCTGCAATAAGATCTCTGCCGCTTATCTCCCGTTAGTCCTGTTCGTCCATCTATTCACTTAATCTCCTACGATATAATCTCCACCACTCATCTTATGTTTATATTGTTCATTGATCCAACTGATCCAACGGTTCCTATACACTACTGCTTTACTACGTCTCCCTTTCATTGATTTCAATCTTTGATATCTCTTCTGCTTGACTCCTTCCTGAACTTTGTTTTGTGTATTAGTTAAACATTTCCACTCCTGAGATTTGATTTGGCTATTCAATCACACTCCAATACTATTCGATCATTGCAAACACCAAAAAACCAAAAAAAGTGAAAACATATTTAATTTAGTTTCCTTGCTTACACATTAGTATGGTTTGATGCTCTTTACTTCTGTAACTTATATAATAGCATTAGGTTAGTGCTGATTTAGCAATTCTGCTTAGCATAGCTGTTTAAATGGTTAATTTAGATATGGCGTGATTTAGCATTACATGTTGTTTTCTTTATTACTGCAGTAGAGTAGCTCTCTTGGAATAGATTTTCTCTTCTTCCATCAAAGAATTAAGCTTCTTCTGATCCTATAAAAGTCTGGCTTGGAACCCCTGGGGTCTCTCGCTAGATGAATAGTGACAACAGGTAGGAACTTCACTTTTACTTGTGCATATAACACTATCACCTCCAAGTTTGTATGAACCCAAGGTTGATAAGTAAATCTAGTGGCCCAGGAGTTGCAACATCCTCACTGCAATACAGGCGCTCATCACGTTTTGGCGCCATTGCCGAGGAGGTGTCTGAGTAGAATGTAATTACTTCTTTCTTTTCTTCTATTTATAGTCTGCTTTCTTTTCTTATATTTCCAGTCGTCAATTTTCTTCCATTTTCTGCAAAATTAATCTAGTAGCTTCCTTTCTTTTAGTTGTCATTATCTACTTTCCTTTCCATTCTGCAAGTAGAATTGCAATTTAGCAAGTAACTTTCAATCAGAAATTTCATTTCTGTAAAGTACTTTCCAGCTTAAAAAAATCTTACAAAAACCAACCCAAAAACATTTACTTTCATGCCTCATAGGAATAGGGACAATTTAGGGAAATTCTTGCCAAATACCTCCACTGCATCCAACAACCAACCTTCTCTCTTCTTCGGTAGCTGTGAACTGGAGGAACCTTTAGGTGAGCAACCTGACATATTTGAAGAACCTACAGGGGAAGAAGAAGAAGAAGAACCCATTCATACTGAACCAATGGTTGAAAACCGAAATGACAGAGGAAATAGAGAGAGAATTGAGAGTGTCTTCCCCATTAAGGAAACCAATGGGGACACTAAGATGAAGAATATAAGCCCTTTTTCTCTACCTCATTTCCATGGCCTGACCATAGAGGACCCTCACACTTTCCTATTTGAGTTTTTTATTATATGTCGAACCTGTGACTTCACAGATGATGAGAAAAAGCTAAAACTATTGCCATCTACCACCAAGGATGCAACATTGTGCTATTCATGGGTTTACCTGGAGATAGCATCACAACTTGGGCTCAGATGCAATAGGATTTTAATAACAAGTATCGGGACTACTGTAGGTCAAAGGATACTAAAGAAGAGATTTTCAAGATGACTATGGGCCAGGATGAATCCTTAGAAGACTACGAAGAAAGATTCTAGCTCAGTTACAAAAGGGCCAGGTGCACACTTGACCCCTAGTCACTAAAGCTTGTCCTGCTTAGAGGAGTAAGGGAAAATCTTCTGGATACCTTACACTTGTTGGTAAGAGGGGATATCTACCAATTACCCTATGAGGATATCAATACTATCTTTAGAAACCATTTTAGGGCAGCCAAGAAAAATGGTAGGAGTAGGCAACCTATGGCCAGTACATCATCTTCCAACTCATCCATCAAGGGTGAAATTGGAAATATGTTGGAAGATTTCAAAAGTGAGATGCTGCAAATCCTTGCCTTGCAATTGGACACCATGAATATCAAAAGGAATCAAGAGGAAGTAGAGAGAGCCTTGGCCATATTTTGTCCTAGATGCACCAGGAGGCATCGCATGAACGAATGTCCATTGAACTGCATTGATATTTTCTCGGTTTGTAAAGAAAACCACTCCACAGAAAAGTGCCCTTATTTACGTGGACTCAAAGCTTTATATCAAGGATTTGAAGAGGTCACTGAGCAACTTTGCTACATCAACCAAAGGAGACCTCCTGGGCCTGGACCATACCAGCAGGGTATGCAAGGGTCATCCCATGCATATTACAACCCCAACCAAACCACAGCTATACCTTCTTGGGGACCCCCTACTCATCCTTCCTGGTCTACACCCCCTCCTTGGTTCTATGCATCTCAATATCATTCCCAGCCAACCAGCCAGTCATTTCAACCTTATGTTCCGCCACAACCTCAGTGGAATACCCCACTCCAGGGGTGGAGGCCCGAATACAACAATTCTCTAGCTCTATTGCCTCCACTACCTACCCAACCATAACTCCTACACTCTGCTCCACCCAAGCAATGCCAGATGCCTGCCCAGCCAAATTCAAACCTAAAAAATAGGTAGGCTCAACAAGTATACAGTGGAGAGACATCATACCTAGCTTATGCTATAGAAATCCAGGAGATCACCCTAAGATCTAGGAGAATTCTCCCGGATAACCAACCTCCCTCTCCACATAGGGAGGTTGAGGAAGAAAGAGAGGAAATAAACCTTAAAGTAAATCCACCCTTTCTTGAGAGATTAGCCCAACCACTCCAGCCTACCCTAGAAGAAACTGAACTTCTGGGATAATTGAAAAATCTATGTGTAAATATCCCCCTTCTCTAGGAAATAAGATATGTTCCCATTTACGACAAGTTAATTAAGGAGAAGTGATTCAAGCATCCAGGAAGAAGAAAAAGTGATGCCTCTACCATTAATGTCATTGGGAAACTGTATGACTTAATGATGGGGCAGGTAATATGTTTGAAATATTTGGACCCTGAAAGCCCTGTAGTAGATGTGCACATCAATGGAACTATCGTTCCACACACTTTGATTGATCTTGGGGCTGCCATTAATGTTTTTACCAAGGACACCATGCTCAAGCTCAACCTCCAAGGGTCATTGAGGAAGACCACAACAGTTCTGGAACTTGTAGACTATTCCATAGTCACCCCTGCGGGAATTGTGGAGGATGTGATGGTCTCCATTGACTCTTGGGAGTACCTTGTAGATTTTCTAGTTCTCTAGCCTAAGGCTAACCTTACTAGTTACCCTCTCATCCTTGGGAGGCCATGGCTAGCCATAATCGATGCTTATCTTAGCCGCAGAGCTGGGAATATGACCATCAAGAGCAGGCATATGTCCAAATAGTTAGTCCTATACCCTCTTGCTCAACCTTCTCTAGAGCATGATTTACTTTTATGGTTGGAGGAGGAGGAAGAAGATGAGGTTTATTCAGCCCAACTTTATGCTCTGGAAGCAACCATAGGAGGAGGACAACAAGATGAGGATGACTTAATTGAACACCTACTACAAAGTCCAACTTCTATTTCGTTACCATTAGAAGAAGTAAGGGAAACCCAGAAAAATCATCCAATTGACTTATGCTTGGCCAATTCCAGCTCACTTTGTGTCAAAACCATAGAATTTGGCCCAGATAAAACTTTGAAAATTAATCCATCTCTTTATGCTCTTGAAGAGGAAAAGCTATGCAACATGTTGAGAGAAAACCTAGAAGCCTTCGCTTGGAGTTACAAGGAAATGAAGGGAGTACACCCCTCATTGTGTACTCATCACATATACATCAAATAAGGTTGCAAGCCAGTCTGACAACCACAAAGGAGGATGAATCCAACTCTTAAAGATAAAGTCAAAGAAGAACTGCAAAAACTGCTAGATGCATGATTCATTTACCCTATCTCCAACAGTAAGTGGGTCTCTCCTTTAGTGTTATTTCCCAATAAAAATGGTAAGTGGAGGATTTGTGTCGATTACAGGGAGTTGAACAATGCCACAAAGAAGGATCATTTTGCCCTACCCTTCATTGACCAAGTGCTAGATGGCCTGGGAGGGAAGAAGTTTTTTTCTTTCCTAGATGGATTCAGTGGGTACAACCAAATCCAAATATGCCCAGAAGACCAGGATAAGATCACATTCACCTGTCCTTGGGGTACTTTTTCCTATAGGGCCCTTCCTTTTGGCCTATGCAATGCTCCTGCCACTTTCCAAAGAGCAGCCTTGAGTATTTTTGCTGAATTAGTTGATGTGGTCGAAATTTATATGGATGATTTTACACCTTATGGCTGTGATTTTCAAGAAGCCCTGACTAACCTAGGAAAAGTATTGCACAAATGCATTGAAATGAACCTGTCTCTTAGTCCGAAAAAATGTGAATTCTTAATGGCTAAAGGGACCGTGCTAGGTCATTCAATATCTCAGCAAGGACTGCAGGTGGACTTGAACAAAATAGCAATCATCCAAAGGGTTCCACCTCCATAAAAGTAGAGGGATGTCAGGAGTTTCTTGGGGTTAGCTGGATTTTACTGAAGGTTCATAAAGGACTTCAGAAAGTTGGCCTCTCCTTTATTTGGGTTGTTGGCCAAAGATTCTAAGTTTATATGGTCAAAAAGCTGTCAAGAGGCCTTAGACATTTTAAAGGGTAAGTTAACCACTGCACCAATTCTTCGAGGCCCAAACTGGGCCCTCCCTTTTAATATTCATGTTGATGGCTCACACAAAGCCATAAGAGCAACCTTAGGTCAAGTAGAGGAGAAATTGCCCTATGCCATTTATTTTAACAGTAAGAACCTGTCAAAGGCTGAGCTAAATTATACTTTGACAGAAAAGGAACTCCTAGCTATTGTACATTCATTAAACAAATTTAGGCATTACATTACAGGCTGCCAAACATTTGTGCATACTGACCATGCTGCAATCAAATATTTAATGAACAAACCAGATGTGAATGCTAGAATTATAAGATGGTTACTTTTATTAGGGCAGTTTGATCTAACTATTGTTGATAAGCATTGTTGGGTATAAAATGCGGATGCAAGTTAGAGTTTCATTTACTATCAACCTGGGAAAGTAAAACTTCAAGGAACATCCATTGTATGTGGACTTAGAGACAAACTAAACTAATCTAGGTGAAGAAATGCCAAAGCTCCTTTACAAGAGGTTTTTCATTGGGATTTCCAACATCTATTTAGTCATTTAACAAAATGAAATCTAAAAATTAAAAGACATTGTGACAAGTGTATGAAATATTAAAGTTCCCTTACAGGAGATTGTTCATTAATATTTCTAATCATCTTAATCAACAAACTATTTAAACTAATGAAATTAAAGCACTTAAACATAATTTTGATTGATTGCATGAAATATAAAGCTTTCTTACTAAAGACCGTTCGTTTATATCTCAAACATAAATCATAAAATTAAACTAATGAAATCAAACATTAAATAACAAATCAGATTCATTGAAGGAAACATTAATACTTTCTTACGAAAGGTCATTCATTAATATTTCAAACATATGAACCAATAATTTAATCTAATGAAATTAAAAAACAAACATAAAATGAAAGTTTACCAAAACAAAGCAAGTATGCAAGTGAGGCAATAGGGGCCCTCCATTGCTCCACAAGAACACCTAGAAAGAAGTCAAATATAGAAGAAAACCCAATCCACTTTATTTATTATCAATTGCAAATTACAATTACAAGCTCCAAGTTCTACATTCCAAGAGGTTCTAAACTCTCTATTACAATGATTCTAAAATCTAAAATTACAAATGAAGGAATACGTTTCAATGAAGGAGATAACACTCCTATTTATGCAACAAGATATGATAACAAACTCATAAATGTAGATCCACTATTCCCTCCTTTGCTCCACATATTTCTCAACCAATGGTGACACATAACCCTATCTTTCATTATCTCCTCCATGAGGTATATCTTCTCAAATTCGAATTTAGCCTTGGGAGGCCACATAAGAGGCTTTTGGAAGCTTCCTTTTAACCTACACATGTCAACAAACTCATTCCAATTGTTAGGTATAAGTATAAGCATATTGTGTTATAAAGTTTAACCACAAATTCACTTAAAATTACTAAGAATTAATAATGTTTTGGAAAACACAAAGGTAACCCATATAATGATGAAAGTGAAGTGGATGTGATGACATGGTGGTGGAATAGAGGTGAGAAAATGTGTGAACGGAGTGAAAGTGGATGTATTTTAAGGATAATTCTTAGGCCCAACATACCCCCAAACTGAAGGTATTGCATATCCTCATGCAATCTATTACATTAATTTTGATACTTGAGCTTTGGCTTAATATTTGCATGCTATCATTTACTTAACTTTTGCAAAGTTTGTTTGTTGAATTGCAAATTGGTTGGTTCTTGTGTTTCAATCGTATTTTTTTTGTTGCATTCAAATTCAATGTATGATATTTGCATAATGATAATATGATTTTTATTGCAAAGTATTTTTATTGGAATGCATTATGGTTGGTTCTTGTGTAACAACCATGATTGTGTTTGCATCCAATTAGCTTTTAAGTACTTTTTAAAAAGCCATTTATATGCTCATGATGATGTAAGTAAATATATTTTGAAAGTATGTGGGTTTTAGAATGTGATATATGAATATGAAAAAATATGAATGTGACAAAGTATGAATGTAAATGTATCCCCCCCAAACTAATGGCTTTGGCAATTTTGTGAAATGAGAAAAGGAATATTTTCCAAAAATTATCATTCTAGCTTTCAAGGAATTATTTTTTAAATGGTTAAAAGTTAGAAAATATCATACCTCAACTTAGAGGTATGGCTGGATGAGAGTTGTGCATGTGTGGCTGCAAAATTATGATCATAGACTTCTTCACTTGGCTGTGAAAATGGTGGATGAAGTTGAAAAAGTGAATCTTTTATTATTGCTGCATCTGTTGCTAGATGTTCAGAATCTGCTGCTGAATGCGACTGAAAATGTATAAGGCTTGGAAGGTATATAAAATTCAGAATTTACACTTTCCCCCCAACCTTATTTATTGACTTCTCCTCAAGTCATTTACATCAAAAACTGAAAAGTAATGAAAGTAAATCTGCTTCCTCTGCTACAAAATGATGAATCCTCAAGTCTTAAACACTCGTTGGCACAATTCTTGTCATGTGAATAAATGTTTCGGTGTCGAACATAACAAGAAATTAGTAACTTAGTGGCCATTAATTGATGCCACTAGTCAACATGAGAGATCCCATCTTTGCTGTGGATGAGAATCAATATGCCCCTAACACATCTTTCTAAGTATGAATGAATTTGTTGTTGTCGAATACTTAGAAGATCTGATGAACAAGGGACATTGGTGTATTCCCTTTGTTTATCGGCATGATAACTTGCCCTTAAGGCATGCAAGCTTCAAGGTGTTTTCAGAAAAATATTTAGACTCAAGGACTATGGACTCAATGGTGTATGGAAGCAAGGTTTTATTTGCAAGGGTAGGAAAAAAGAAACTGACAATGAATATGTAAGTGGAACAAAAAGCTTGTAAATGAGCTTTGTTTCTTTTATTGGTGGGCGAGGATTAATGAAAATGTAATGAAGTGTATGTGGATAATGAGAAATGGATATTGGATATTGCTGGGAAAAAGTGATTTATGGTATGCAAAATGTCAAAAATAGAAAATCTTCTCATTAATTCTAGAATTTCTGCTAAAATAGCTAAGTTTGACCATCATTGATCAGCCATCTGTAGACTTCGAATTCAAGAGTGGATATGTATTTCACCATCCTTGGACATTTAGGAAAAACCCCAGATCTTCGAATTTGCTAATATTTCATCCAACATGTCAAAACATTAAGCTATTATAGGAAGTTGCAAGAACTTGTAATTTTCTGAAAATTTCATTTATGATTAGGGACTTATTCTTTAGAATTTCTCATGAAATTAGTATTTTGAAGACCAATCGCCAGCTCAATTTAATCTCCTTAATGATCAGTTGATCACCCAAAACCTACAAAAAAATAACTTGGCATAAAGAACATAAGTGTGTTCAATAAGAAATGGCCTTTCCCTTCTTGATTCTTACACAAAAATTGTATGCGAAAATGAAACAGATTAAGGAAAATCAAAAGCGTAATTTTAGTCCAGTCCATAAATATCCATGAAAAATAATTTAACTCCCTGCTTGTGTTAGAGGACTCATGGAATGTGCATGAAAGAAAAGCTTGGAATTATAGATTTGTTGTGTCTTGCATATTAGTACGTCACATAAAAGCATACAACAAGAAGAAGTTATAATTTTAATGCCAACTCTAAGCTGCAGGAATTTCGTCTTCTAGGTAGTTATCCTATAAGTGTAATGCTATTAGCTCTGTGCATTTTCCTTAACACTACTATCAGAAAAATAAAAAAAAACCAATAAGAAAATAGATCCGAAATACCAAAAACAAGACTGGTGAAACCACGTCACGTTAACACAATTCTGATATCTGAAACCCTCGACCTTTAAGAAGCAAACAAAATTCTAGACACAATAGCGTAAATATGGTTATGAAGTGAAAATTCCATGTAATATCTTCTTCCTCCCACAGAGAGCACAAACAGAGGTCGAATATTGCAGAACGATTAAACTCTACGAAAGAGAATAATCACGTTCACCATAAACTGTAAAAGCATTCACCGATCATCATCTACATAAAATTTTCATTTGCTAAGAGAAACAATAAAAGCATTTGTCTTGGCTCTTATTCGTCTGAGATTTCATTATGCCAATTGCCAGCATCTATGAAGGAGGGTTAGTGCAATCCCAAAGCTTTTCTTCGACCCCACTGTAAAATTTGGTTGCAGGAGACCTTTGCATTTGATTCGCGTGCTTGATTTTGTTTTCGAAGTGGAAAAGATTGAAATAATTTGCATTGATTTCGATGCTGGGTGGTCAAACTCAACCTATGGATAGAACTCAACCTCGGAGAGAGTCAATGTGTTTGACCTGGTGAGGGTCAATTTGGATAGCAACGAAAATAGAATATGTGGAAACCACTTGTTCCCTTACCAGAGAGACAGAGCCCTACCAGGGATTACTCTGATGGACGACGGCCCTATTGAATGGAGGTATACTTGAACTGGTCATGGTCGTATCCTTAGGTTTTCCCTCGACCTCATTAAGAGATAAGCACTTGACCCAAGGTCTTCAGTAAGCACTCAGCCGCTTCAAGTTCAAGGGTTTAAGCACTTTCTATCTATAATGCTGAGAGGGTTCTTCCCGATAACAACTTGAGATAAAGATATAGAGCGTACTTTTCTTTTTGAATAATCCAAGCTCGGAAATGAGGATAAATAGGGATTGGTTGAGTGTAGTTATAAAGCTCCTTCGCCCCCACTTGGATAAGATTAAGTGCTCCCTTACCTCTCAAGCATTTTGAGAAGAAGGTTTCAACTTTTTGATTGTGTATGTGATGAGAGTAGAATTTTCTTTCTAAATAAACACTCGACCGAAAGCGGATGATTGGGTGAAGGGATAGGATAGGTGATGGTATCATAGGTGCTCTCACTCGATAATGGGGTTTGACGTGATCGATATCTTTGCTAATTCACAGCTGCATCAAATCATCAAATCGCTCAAATCATGCACAAAATCTACATGCAATCATCAACTCGCTCAAATCGCTCAAATTGTTGTTGCGTGCCTCCTGTGCTTGAAGGCAAGTAAATCGTGGGTGATAAAGGATATATCTGAGTGATTGCATGTTAAGGTGTGCCTAATATGAAATTGAACAAACAACCATGATAATCTTAAAATTCAACACAACTATATCTCACATAATCTACTTGCCCAAATAAATAAATCATATCTGCAACCTGTCACCACTACTGAATTGGCTGCTAATGTGAACAAAGAGAGCAAATTGTGAAATAAAATTTACCTGTGCACACCTGTGAGCTAGATGGGTTGATTTTTTGGTTGAGCATAGAGGCCAAGTGCACCTGTGAAGTACGCATAAAACCAAATTGAATACCTGAGCACATAGATGCCAAGGGTGTGGAGTAAGGTAAGAATGTGAATTTTCTTGAATTGAATGCAGCACGTTAGTATGACACACTTTTTTGTAGAGTTAGTATAAGATCTGAGCAATAAGTGTGACGAATAGAGTGTGTGTTTAGAATTATGGTGAAAGTGACAAGATGCTAGGAGGGATCTATAGAAATAAAAAGAAATTTCCCAGTCATTGTCTTCGTCGAATGATCGAAATGATTTCCACCACAATAGAGTGATTGCATGATAGCGTGATCGATATAATTTCTGCCACGATAGGATGATCAAAATGATTTCTTGATAGAAGCGGATTCAACTATAGTCTAGGTGTAAGCGTTAAGTGGATAGAAGCCCGTCATCAATCTAGGAAGCGGCGAGGATCTTGCTAAGCCTCAAAGCAATCAAATCAATCGTGAAAACTATGGAGAAACATCTTTAAAAGTCTTAATTTAGTTATAATCAAATTCTCTATGTACCAAAAGATTTTGCACCAGACCTCCTAAATTGATGGTTTAATTAATGTTTTGATAATTTCATTTCCAAACAAACTTAGTGCCTGCCCTGACTCCAGTAGGCAATCAGTCAATCAATTGATCAATCCAATAAATCATTGATGTACTTGCAATTTTTGTTGGCGACGCGTGACCTGTCAGTTTCACTATAATGTATGCGCAATGGATGTGTTGGGAGGGTGAACTAACTAGTGTTTTTAGACTAACTGTGTAATGTTGTCCAGGGTGGTTTGATCGGTTAAAGATATGCTACATTTGAAGGTCCATATGAATGGCCCTCATTCGATGCCACATAAAATTATGCATGCTCATAAAATCCTCATCATAGGGATGATTTAAGAGGTCAAGAAGATGGTCTATAGTCTTTTGTAACACAGGTAGCTACCTTATCAGTGCTGCATCTCTTGTTGTTGTTCTGTTGTACTGTGGATAATTTTTATAACAAATTTCTTCTTTAAAGATATGACAAATTTCTTCCTTAAAGACTGACATTGAATTGTTGATATGAAGATTTGGCTTGTTTGAAGAAATGATCCCATCACATATGCAGAGAAATAAATCATATGCCAAGAAGTTTTATGCAGAGAAGTTTTAACAAAATTATCAAATCACTAAACTACAAATTTAATTTTTAAATTTGAAATAAAAAATAAATGAATTAAAAAAAAAATGTTTTCGATTCCTTATAATGCTGTAGTTTTAATGATTTGTGGAAATTCCTAGCAAGATATTTTTATTTAATTTCAAAAGTAAATCAATATATTTTATGAGCTTCCTGATCGCTTGAAGTGTAGGAAGATAGAATACTAAGCTATTGATTTTTTATTTTTATTTTTGCGGGTTAGTGTGGATGAAGTGGCTCACATAAATTTATTCCTAAGCAATGTTGATGTTTTTTTTTTTTTATTTTTATTTTTTGAAAACAAGACTAAAAAAAAAACTCTACGAGATCTCGTTTTATTCTTCTAATCTATTCTATTTAACTTGAAATACTTTTTTATTTTATTTCTCTAAGTAAAAGAATGCTTCCAGTGAAGCCATATCTAGACGAAAAATTAAAAAATTCTCACATCAAGATTTAAAATTTTTACCTTATGATTTGCAAGCATGTGAGTAACTTGTTTGATCCTTAGATTTGGCGCAAGGTTCTTTTAAAACCAGTCTTCAACATTGTCCTTGCTCTCCAAGAAGTACCTGTTCAACATCTTCAATTTTCTCATCCGCAGATGGATTAGTAAGAAATGGGGGGTTTAAAAAGACTAAATTTGAAACTAAGTATGAAAATAAAAAATACTCCAGGCTTGAACTCATTTATGAAGATCTTGCTATCACCAGGTTTCACAAGTTAGTTCATAAAAATAACTTCCTAAGTCTATCTTCAAATGATCCTCCCCGAAAACAATGCCAAAATGTTGGGTCTAGAATGCGGATGCAAGTTAGTTTCATTTACTATCAAACCGAGAAAGTAAAACTTCGAGGAACATCCACTGTATGTGGACTTAGAGACAAACTAAACTAAACTAGGTGAAGAAATGCCAAAGCTTCCTTACAGGAGGTTTTTCATTGGGATTTCCAACATCTATTTAGTCATTTAACAAAATGAAATCTAAAAATTAAAAGACATTATGACAAGTGTATGAAATATTAAAGCTCCCTTATAGGAGACTGTTTATTAGTATTTCTAATCATCTTCAACAAACTATTTAAACTAATGAAATTAAAGCACTTAAACATAATTTTGATTGATTGCATGAAATATAAAGCTTTCTTATGAAAGACTATTCGTTTATATCTCAAATATATAAATCAGAAACTTAAACTAATGAAATCAAACATTAAATAACAAATCATATTTATTGAAGGAAACATTAATACTTTCTTACGAAAGGTCATTCATTAATATATCAAACATATGAACCAATAATTTAATCTAATGAAATTCACAAACAAACATAAAATGAAAGTTTACCAAAACAAAACGAGTATGCAAGTGAGGCAATGGGGGCCCTCCATAGCTCCACAAGCACTCCTAGAAAGAAGTCAAATGTAGAATAAAATCCAATCCACTTTATTTATCATCAATTGCAAATTGCAATTACAAGCTCCAAGTTCTACATTCCAAGAGGTTCTAAACTCTCTATTACAATGATTTTAAAATCTAAAATTACAAATGAAGGACTAAGTTTCAATGAAGGAGATAACACACCTATTTATACAACAAGATATGGTAACAAAATCATAAATTTAGATCCACTATTCCCTCCTTTGAACCACATATTTCTCAACCAATGGTGACACATAACCCTATTTTCCATTATCTCCTCCATGAGGTATATCTTCTCAAATTCGAATTTAGCCTTGGGAGGCCACATAAGAGGCTTTTGGAAGCTTCATTTTAACCTACACATGTCAACAAACTCATTCCAATTGTTAGGTATAAGTATAAGCATATTATTTTCTGAATTTTAACCACAAATTCACTTAAAAATACGAAGAATTAATAATGTTTTGGAAAACACAAAGGTAACCCATATAATGATGAAAGTGAAGTGGATGTGATGACATGGTGGTGGAATAGAGGTGAGAAAATGTGTGAATGGAGTGAAAGTGGATGTATTTTAAGGATAATTCTTAGGCCCAACAAGCCTGATAAGGAAAATGTTGTTGCAAACTTTCTATCTAGGATGAATCTGCCTACAGGTGAAGAAGGAATGATGGATGACCAGTTACTAGACAAGCATTTGTTTGCTATTTCAGTTCTCTCCCCATGGTTTGCTAATATAGAAAACTATTTGCTATTAGCACAGTTCCCACCAAACTTTCCCTCCAAAGAAAAGAGAAAGATAGTTAGGAAAATCACCCCCTTCACCTGGATTGGGGGCAATCTTTTCAAACTTGGCCCAGATCAAATCTTGAGAAGGTGTGTAAGGGAAGAGGAATTTTTTAAAATCCTTCTGAACTGTCATGATGGGCCTTGTGGGGGTCATTTTGCAACAAAGAGGACAACATTCAAAGTGTTACAAGAGGGATATTATTGGTCCACTCTTCATCAGGATGTGAAAAAGTAAATTAGTCAGTGTGATTGGTGCCAGAGGATGGGAATGCCTACTCCAAGAGATGAAATGCCCCTACAACCTCAAGTGAGTTTAAGGCCATTTGACAAGTGGGGCATGGACTTCAATGGTCCTAACAACCCTCCTTCAAAGAAAAAAACAATACATTATTATGTGCATTGATTATTTGACTAAGTGGTCTGAAACCAAGGTGATTAAGGTACCAACAGAAGAGAAGGTGGCTAAGTTCCTAAGGGAGAATGTATTCTACAAATTTGGGTGCCGTATAGAGCTAGTCAAAGACCAAGGCAACTAATTTACGTCCAACATGATTGAAGAACTGCTCAACCATCACAAAATCAAGCATAGGACCTCCACTCCTTATCATCCACAAGCTAATGGGAAAGTGGAGGTGACCAACAGGGCATTGGAGAGCATCTTAACGAAGGTAGTGAGTAGCAACAGGAAGGATTGGGCAGAGAGAATAGTTGAGGCCACCTGGGCCTATAATACAACATGGAAGACCACCATTGGATTTACACCATATGAGTTGGTATATGGGAAAAAGGCTTTCCTGTCCACTGAGTTTGAATATAACACATTGAGGATGGCATCCCAACTAGATTTGGATCTCAGTCATGCACAGAAAGAAAGATTGTTCCAATTGAATGGCTTGGATGAATTCAGAATGCAGGCCCTCCTACATACAGAGATAGTTCAGCTTCAGAGGAAGATCTGGCATGCTAAACATATTAAGGAGAAGTAATTTCAAGAGGGAAATTGGGCATTGTTATGTGATTCTAGGTATATAGACTTCAAGGGAAAGCTAAGGACAAGATGGCTCAAACCTTGTGTGGTGGAAAGATGTCATGATAATGGTTTAGTGCAAATCAGAACTGTAGATGAAGAAGCCATTCCATTGCTTGTTAATGGACGCCAATTGAAAATGTACAAGAGGCCTTTACCAAAGCAAGAGTTCATTGACAATATCAATAAAACAATGATGATGGTGGAGCAAGTTCCAGCTCCTCCCTCATCAAGTCATTGAAAAAAAGAAAAGAAAAAAAAAATAAGGACTCAAGTGAAAATGTCCATGAGGTGCCTGAGTCCTATATTTGGGTTGAAAACCTCGTGAGGCGGCCTAAGGATGAGAAAAAAATAGAAAGAATAATAATAAGATCCCTGGGTGAAAAGCTTCCTTGAGGCGGCCAGGGCAAACATATAGGGTAAAAACCTCTCTGAGGAAGCCTAGGTGTTTTTCAAAAAAAAGAAAAAAAAAAAAGAGAAAAAAGATATAATTGTTATTTGCAGGTGGGTGAGAAAGACAATCAAGGATCAAAGAGAATATCCAAAGGGAACCCTGAATCAAATATATTCATCTCCTCCACTCCTTACCATGCATCTCTCCATCAATTCCATTGTTTTTTTTCACTTCATTGCTTCTATTTAGTTGAAGATTGTGTTTCCTACAGGATCCCCCGAAAACCTACAGGAAGCAATACAAGGGTGAATGGTAGGTTGGTTAGGTTCTGTAGCAGCCTATCTCATAGAATATCAATCATTAGCTACAGGTATTCACTAGGATGATCCAGGAGCTCTAGATAGTAGACGACAGACAATAGATAGCAGAGGAGGAAGAAGAATGACCATGCAACAAATAAACAATGCAACACCTCTGATCTTCGACAATTGCAGCATGGTATCGAGACCACAGGTAAGTATCTTTCTCACTCACTCATATGCATCATGTGATTAAAATTTGTAAGGGTTACGAGTTAGTTGGTTTATAAGTGAAAAGGTGGCCAGTTAACTTGGCCACCTTCGCTCAGTCATCACATACAAAACTAGGTGTCATCTCACACGTGGCTGTAGTTAACTCAAAGACAGAGGAGTAGGACAAGTAGTGGTTAACTACAGATCTACGAGGTGGGAGCTGATTATGAGGAACCTCACCCTAAAAAGCCATAAAGGAAAACAAAACATTGTTTTCATGTGTTCGTGCATTCCACCTCCTCGAAACTCCCTCACTCAAGTCGCTCTCATAACTCTAGACACCCACCGGAAGCAAGGATCCATTGTTCTGCAAGAGAATTTCTACAGCAACAGTCTAGAACAGTAGTATACAGGATACACAGCGGTAGTCTACAATATAGGTAGAGAGTGTTTCAAGAAGGAATATCAAGAGAATTGTCCACTGCCACCATTCTAAAGAGGTAGGATCTGAAAATCCATCCCCATTTACAAGCAAATGAACTAGAAATGCTCTAAAAGCTAGTGGATATAACAACTGTGGGAGGTGAATTACATACATAGGAAACTCTATTTTCTCCTAAATTTAAAATTCTTGTGTCAAACCTCTCATTTCCTCCTCAAGCCTCACAAGAAAAATGACAGGAGGGTTTAATAGGAGAGAACCCACAAACACTGTGAGGATACAAAAACACCCCTAAGTGCTTGAAATCTTTATGAGACACTAACGGATGGGGTTTTTCAAAAACTTCACAGGGTACAATGATGAGGTGGCTCAAGAATTTGCTCATTCCCTCACTCCACACAGCAAAATCCATGCCACTATTATAGTTAGAGGGCTCACTATAGATCTCACCCTAGAGCTCATTAGTAGGGTCACCACACTTCCTCTAGGAATTCCATGGAGAAAAGAAGAAAAAGCAGACAGTCAGGTGGTAAAAAGGAAATTATTTTTAGAAGGTGAAGAACCTAGAGAGGATAAAAATGGAGTATGAAGGGACAATCTGCCATACCCATGGAGTGAGGTAGGTTACCAACTCATGAAATATATCTCATGTGAGGGTAGATACAGTGTGGTTTATGGCTACCATTTTAGGATTCTTGAATCATTATGATTTTGGGTAGAAACACCAGTTCACCAAAGACTCAACATACCCTATTTCTTGATGCAATCACTCATAGACTCCAGCAACAAAGTAAATGAAGGGAATTCCCAAAATTGGCTCACCATGGGTTGATCAGGATCCCCATTAAGGAATCCCTCCAAAACCTCATGATCCCTATAACATGGTCAGTCTTTAGAGACTTACCAACAGAGGATGACATCAAAAACCTCACCTATGATGTTCATTCTACTGTCCATGAGGAGGAGGAAAAACAAGAAGAAGAAGATACCAAGCTATATGGGGATGAGATGGATGAAGAAAAAACTAATACAGAGGAACAAAATGAAGCAAGAGAAGAGAAGGAGGATGATGTTGAAACAGAGGAGGAAACTAAGGAAGAAACTAATGAAGATGAGGAAGAACAACAAGAGGAAGAAGATAAGAAAAACAGAGAGGAAGAAGGCATTGAAACAAAACGGGAAGAACACAAGGAGGATTCACCTAGGGTGTCTCTAGAGGACCCTGAGAGGGAGGCATCCTCTATCCTCACTTCTCTCAGCACCCCAGCCAAGAAAACAGGAAAAAGAAGGAGGCAAACCCCTCTATATTTTAGAACAAGAAAGAGCACAAGAATCAAACAAGGGAAGCCACAAATATCAACAAAAATCCCTATTGAGATTGAAATTCCCCTAAACTAAGGTATAGATAAGCAATAATGAGAGATCAACTTGAGAGGGAAAATGCATGGCTAAGGGGACAACTATAGGAAAGGGAAAACCAACTAGCATGTATGGCCAGCCTCTCCTTGGAGGCTATCTAGTGTAGGATTCCAGCTAAATCCTATGCTCTTTACCTCAAAGAACAATGGTTGTAATTTCAGATTAAAACACTAGCACAAAGGGGCACCATGCCATTTCAGGACTACTGGCAGTTTATTGATATTTGTGATCAAAGTACACTAAAGGATAGGGCCAAAATGGCTGAGTTTTACTTGCACAACATGGCCCTCACAAACATGAATGTTTGGGATCCTAATGCCGAGCTAGGAGATCTACAATGAATGGCTTTGGCATCATGGATGAACCAAGAGGAGTCAAGGACTACAGAGATGAAAAGAATATTGGCCAGAGAGAAAAATGAACCTCTTTTCATCAGAGCTGAACAATCAAATCCCATGGCCCTAATCAACACACATAATCTAATTGAAAATGATCCTCAGCTGGCACCTAGATATCTTGCTGCCCAAGAGAAAGCAATTTCACATTTTGAGGATATGTTTAGGCTGCTAGGAGATGATAGTATACATGTCTACTTAAGGAGATGGAACACACTTCCACACAACTTGAAGATCAAAGAATATCACTCCCCTCAAAGGTTGAGAGAGGCACTCAACAAGACACCTACGTATAAGAAATCAATGCAAAGGTTGAGAGAGGCACTCAACAAGACACCTATGTATAAGAAATCAATGCAAAGGTTGAAGGTCAATTGGATAGGCCTAAAACTTAATCCACCACTACTCCTAGGGATGCTAGAAGGGAGAAAAGAAGAAGAGGAAACGAGGCAATGGGAAGAAGTAGAAAGGAAAGCAGGCTTCTATGAACAAGAATAAGAAACCATAACAGAGGCATGGGATGTCATAGAGGCTACCAGAGCCATAAAGGATAGGGACATTGACTAAGTTGCTTAGAGGATGAGCAACACTTTCAGTAGGGGTAATGATGAGTCTCATCATTGGGTAATTATATGGGCCTTAATTCACCTCCTAGCTTAGTCAAATCAACTATTCTCACAACTTATTGCATACTTTTTATTATATTTTGTTTATGAGATGAGTTAGAGTTGGATATTTTTCTTTGTGGTCTAATGTGCATTTAATGCAGGATTAAAGGATAAAAGCAAGGAATTTTGGCAAATACCTTGGTTAAAACTCGAATGGGACAAGGGAGAGGAATTATAGGAGGTAAATCCTCGTCATTTACTACCCCCCATTTGAATATTCCTCCATCAGCTCGGAGTGCAAACAACCAAATAATGAGGACTAGAAGGCAGCTGAGCAAGTGAAAGTTAAAGTAGTAGTTTAGCTCGATTTTGGGAGCCAAGCCTACCTAATTTTAAGGAAGTCATTAGAGACTTCAGACATATAAATAGAGAGGTGTAGGACCTCAGTAGGATTCAGATTTTTGATTGTAAAACTTTACTCTATTTTCAAGCTGCAAGACTTGTGACAGTTTTTGATGTAATCCATTATTTTGATAATAAGAATGAGTTTGTTTGTGAGCCAACAATGATTTAACTCAGAGGGCTTAAACTTTTGGGTTAGGGCCCAACCCTAGAAGCTAAGGCTCCTCTTTATTGTACATGTATTCTAGCGTAGATTCATGGTTTAATAGTTCATTTTCTTAAGGAGCTGCATTTCCATTACAGTAGTGTAGTGCATAGATTCATGGTTTAATCGTTCATTTGCTTAAGTAGTCGCATTTCCATTACAACAGTGTAGCGTAGATTGGTTGTGTTTTAGTTTGCTTCCATTTGTGCCTTCTTTCAATTTGTAGGTTAGCAAGGAGAAAACGATCACCATAAGATTGTCAGCAGGTGTCTCGGCCTCACCTCCTCCCTCTGGTACCATGACTTGAGGTAGAGACCCTTCAACAACCCCAAAAACACATTTCTAGTTCTTGCATGAGCTTTGGGAGTTTGTCTTCTTGATTCAGTACTTGGTTCATTTTATCATCATCTTTTTCCATCACTCTCATTCTGTAATAAGATCTCACTCATATTCTCATTTTCTTCAGCACTTTCTCCATGCATAATATATGTGGAAGCTACTAAATCACGTCTTAATCAGATTATGCTTGTAGATTTCCTTACCATCCGATCCACAACAAACCTGGCCAATCATCATCAACCATGTGTGTATTAATTTCAACGTTTGACTTTAGGCACTCCAAATATCCACCATCGATCTGCCTCGCATGATCCAACGGTGATCACATTACCTGATCGCCAACTAGCTTGGCTGATCTCCATCGTTGATCAATCCCTCATGATTCAATGGACATCGTGCAATCTTTTGTGAATTCTTGCATGGCCGATATCTGCCCTAGAGCATGCAGGAAAAGTGGTTTTCTCATGCTACGTGTCACTCACTTAGGCTAATCGCGTAAAATTTAGGGATTTCGCTTACAATGTTGAGGGCATGTGAGAATCTGCTTACCACCTGTGAAAATCCACTGCATCATTCTGCATGTTTTCCACCCTTCTGACACGTGACTTGATGTGATCCATCCGTCTATTGACTTCATCTCTTTCGATAAGATCTCCACCATTCATCTCCTGTTAATCATGTTCATCCATCTATTGACTTAACCTCCCACAAGAAGATCTCTACCATCCATCTTCCGTTAATCCTGTTCGTCCATCTATTCACTTTATCCCCTGCAATAAGATCTCTGCCATTCATCTCCCGTTAATCTTATCCATCCGTCTATCCACTTAATTCCCTGTGATAAGATCTCTAACGCTTATCTTCCGTTAGTCCTGTTCGTCCATCTATTCACTTAATCTCCTACGATACAAATCTCTGTCGCTCGTCTTCCATTTATGCTATTTGTTGATCCGACTGATCCAACAATTCCTATGCACTACTGCTTCACTATGTCTCCCTTTCACTGACTTCGATCTTCGATTACTCTTCCGCTTGACTCCTTCCTGAACTTTGTTCTGCGTATTAGTTAAACACTGCCACTCTTGAGATTTGATTTGGTTATTCAATTATACTCCAACACTGTCCGATCATCGCAAACACTAAAAAACCAAAAAAGGTGAAAACGGATTTAGTTTAGTTTCCTTGTTTACACATTAGTATGGTTTTATGCTCTTTACTTCTGTAACTTAGATAGAAACATTAGGTTAGCGTTGATTTAACAATTCTACTTAGCATAACTGTTTAAATGGTTAATTAGGATATGGTGATTTAGCATTACATGTTGTTTTCTTTATTACTGCAATAGAGTATCTCTCGTAGACTAGATTTTCTCTTCTTCCATTAAAGGATTAAGCTTCTTTTGACTCTATATATGTATGGCTTGGAACCCCCGGGGTCTCTCGCCACATGAACAGTGACAACAGGAAGGACCTTCACTTCTACTTGTGCATATAGCACTATCACCTCCAAGTTTGTACAAACCCCAGGTTGATAAGTAAAGCTGGTAGCCCAAAAGTTGTAGCATCCTTGTTGCAATACTGGCACTCATTAATATTTTATAATAAGTCTATGAAAGCCTCTACTCTATTGCATATCATTTGGCCATAGTCATTGGTCTATGTGGAGTAGCCTCTTTTATATGGAAATGAGGAAATGAAAGTATATATATATATATATATCTATATATATATAATATTATAGTTGTGGAGTTTGGTTGGTAAAGTTATTGTGACCTTGCCATCATGTATTTGTTGCCATCATCATAGAAAATTTTAGGGGCAAATGTTCGCCCTTTGGGGAAATCAAGGGGTTTTAAATTTTTAGTGGGCAAATATTTTGTATCATAGCACATTTTTACAAATCACCTCAAATAGCCCACCTTATTTTAAGGGAGAGGGTAAAAAAGGTAAATTTAGCCCTTGAAATTAGGAGTTACAACCTTCCATTCGCCCATTTTCAAGAATAGGTTTTATTTAAGTGAATCCATTCGCCCATTTTCAAGAATAGGTTTATTTTAAGTGAATCCTATGGGCCAAATACCATATTATAAAAGAGGTATGGTAAATTAATAAAAATATAAATAAATGAGAGGTATGGTAAATAAATAAAACATTTTTTATATTTACTCCATAAGTCACCTTATATACATGCAAGGGTGTAAACAAATAAAAATATAAGTAAAGTGGAGGTATGGTAAACAAATAAAAATATAAGTAAAGTGGAGGTATGGTAAATAAATAAAAATGTAAATAAACTAGACGCATGGTAAATAAATAAAACCTCTTTTTATATTTAGTCCATAACCTTGGTTCTATTTATGAAGGCTCAAGAAAGAGGTTTTATTTAAGTAAATCATATGGGCCAAATACCATATTTGTAAAAGAGGTATGGTAAATTAATAAAAATATAAATAAGCAAGAGGTATGGTAAACA